>OY882873.1:47790407-47830407 GCA_963693515.1 Pipistrellus nathusii | reverse complement strand
GCGCCCAGGACGCGGCTGGGGAGGCCCTGGGGCCGGGCGGCCCCGGGGGCCGGGCCCAGTACCGGGCGACCCTGGACGAGCTGCTGGACACGCTGCGGCTGCTGGAGGAGGCGCTCGAGCCGCTGCCCCGGCCCAGGGCCTCCCACAAGGACAGATGCGCCTGGAGCGACGAGGTACGGGCGCCTGGCCCCCTCCCCGGGCCCTGCTCTTTCTCCCGCCCCCCCCCCCCCCCCCCGCACCCGGGCCCGGGCCCCGCTCTCCGGTCCCTCCCTGCCCCCCCCCCCCCCCCGCTCTCCGGTCCCTCCCTCCCCCCCACCAGCCCTCGCTCTCCGGTCCCTCCCTGCCCCCCCCCCCCCCCCGCTCTCCGGTCCCTCCCTGCCCCCCCCACTCCCCCCCCCCGCTCTCCGGTCCCTCCCTGCCCCCCCCGCCCCCGCTCTCCGGTCCCTCCCTCCCCCCCACCAGCCCTCGCTCTCCGGTCCCTCCCTGCCCCCCCCCCCCCCGGCCCTGCTCTCCGGTCCCTCATGAGGTCGGCGCAGGGGGGCCCGGGGGGGTGGTCAGGGAGGGACCGGGAGGCCTGAGCCAGAGCTCCTGGAAGGCCAGCCTAGCGCCCCGCCCCCGCAGGAGGACGATGCTGGCTCGCTGACCGCCGACCACCTGGAGAGGCTGAGCGCGCCGGCCGGGCCCCCGGAGGACGGCGCGCTGCTGTCCGAGGCCAAGCTGCAGAGCATCCGGTGCTTCCTGGACGAGATGGAGCAGTCGGGGCGGGAGCAGCCGGCGGACCTCCAGGTGTGCGGGCCCCCGGGTGCGGGTGCCCAGGGTGCGGGCCCTCAGGGTGCGGGCCCCAGGGTGCGGGCCCCCGGGCAGGAAGGCGCAGCTCTTCCCCGGGACGGACCCGCTGACAGGGCGCGTCCTCAGGGCCTCGTGCTGGAGGAGGGGCCGCGGCGCCTGGAGTCCGGGTCCGAGGCGAGCGCCTCTGTGATGCGGCTGAAGCTGGAGGTGGAGGAGAAGAAGCAGGCGATGGGCCTGCTACAGCGGGCGCTGGTGAGCACCACCCCACCCCCACCACGCCACGCCCCACCCTCACGCCCTGCCCTCACAGCCCCGCCCACACGCCCCCGCCCCGCCCTCACGCCCCGCCCTCACGCCCCTGCCACGCCCCCGCCCTCACCTCCCCGCCCGCGCGCCCCCGCCCTATCCTCACGCCCCCTGCCCTCACGCCCCCCCCATCCTCACGTCCCCCCGCCTCACGCCCCCCCCGCCCTCGCACCCCCATCCTCACGCCCCCGCCCTCACACGCCCCCATCCTCACGCCCCCCCGCCTCACGCCCCCCCCCGCCCTCGCACCCCCATCCTCACGCCCCCGCCCTCACACGCCCCCATCCTCACGCCCCCCCCCCCCCCGCCCTCACGCCCCCCCGCCCGTTACTGTCCCCACCGTCCCCACTGGCACGTCCTGCTGGGTTGCCGCCGCCTCTGCCCCAGGTGGCCCTCTGGATGGGTCTGAGCGCAGACCGGCTGAGTGGTCCTTATCCCGGGCCTCCCGCACCCAGGCGCAGCAGCGGGACCTCACCCTCCGGCGGGTCAAGGAGACGGAGAAGGAGCTGGGCCGGCAGCTGCGGCAGCAGAGGGAGCACTACGAGGCCACCATCCAGCGGCACCTGTCCTTCATCGACCAGGTGAGCCGGAGCGCACAGGGCGGGCAGGGCCTCCCCCCGGGGAGCAGGTGTCCACCGCTCAGTGGGCTAGTTCAGTGCTCGGCAAACTCATTGGTCAACAGAGCCAAATACCAGCAGCACAACGATGGACATTTCTTTGGAGAGCCACGTTTTTAAACAAACTCCTCCTAATGCCTCCTCTTCTTCTTTCTTTAAATATGTATTTTATTGGTTTTTCACAGAGAGGAAGGGAGAGGGATAGAGAGCTAGCAACATCGATGAGAGGGAAACATCAACCGGCTGCCTCCTGCACACCCCCCACTGGGGATGTGCCCACCACCAATGTACATGCCCTTGACCGGAATCGAACCTGGGACCCTTCAGTCTGCAGACAGACGCTCTATCCACTGAGCTAAACCGGTTTCGGCTAACGCCACTTCTTCAAAATAGACTTGCCCAGTCCGTGGTGTTTTGTGGAAGAGCCACACTCAAGGGGCCAAAGAGCCGCAATTTGCCGACCACGGGGCCAGTCCAAGGCTCACAGCCCTGCCCTCTGGTCTGCATGGCAGGTGGGCAGGGCCCCCGCTGGGCCGCCAGGACCACGGGGGAGGTGTCTGCAGGAGACATGACCCACCTGAGTGCCCACCGGCCTCTGAGCCTCTCCTGTGCTCTCTGGGCCGGAGTCCTGGCGGCTGCGCCCGGTGGCCCTGGAGGCTCCGGGGGGCTGCGGCTCCCAGCTCAGCCTGCGCCTCCGCCTCCGCCTCCGCCTCCGCCGGGCCTGTGGGCAGAGGCGGGCTGAGGGGAGGAAGGAGCCGGAGCACCCGGGTGGCTCCAGCAGTTTTCGTGGCGACTCCGCTCTGCTCTGGGGCCATGATGCCGGGGCGTGGAGGGCGTGGCAGCCCCTGACCGTGACCACAGGGCTCAGCTGGAGTGCCGGCCCCAGGCAGGGGAGGGCGCCAGGCAGGGGAGGGGCACCGGGCGGGCTCATGGGCGCCCTCCCGCCCGCTGCAGCTGATCGAGGACAAGAAGATGCTGGCGGACAAGTGCGCGGCCGTGGTGGCCGAGCTGCAGCAGGGCGAGCAGAGGCGCCAGGAGCGGGAGGCCCGGATGCGGGAGCAGCACGTGCTGGTGAGCGGCGGCAGGCCACGCCCCGGCCTCTGCCGGCCTCAGCCGCCTCGGGGCTGGTGCAGCCCGGCGGAGCGCGGCGCCCCCGAGAGCCCGCCGAAGCCCCGCGCGCGCGCCGCGGTGCCCGCCCCGCAGCTCGTGCCACGCCCGTCTTCTCCGCAGGAGATCAAGCAGCTCAAAGAGCTGATGAGCGCGACGGAGAAGGCGCGCAGGGAGAAGTGGATGAGCGAGAAGACCCGCAAGATCAAGGAGATCACGGTCCGAGGTGCGGCGGGGACGGGCGGGTCACGCTGGGCGCGGGCGCGGGCCCCCGGAGGCGCCGTGGGCGCCCAGGTGGGTCAGGTCTCCTGCCTCCGGTCCCGTGGCTCCTCCCCTTAGAGAGCGGGGCCCAGTGCACCCTCCTCCCGGGAGCCCCCACTGGCCTGGCGTCTCGGGGGAGGGCGGGGGGGCGGGGCCAAGGCCGGTCCCTGCAGCGCCGGCTCCGCCCCCCAGGCCTGGAGCCCGAGATCCAGAAGCTGCTGGCCCGGCACAAGCAGGAGGTGAAGAGGCTGCGCGGCCTGCACGCGGCCGAGCTGCTGCAGGCGGACGAGCGGGCGGCCCAGCGCTACGGCCGCCAGGCGGAGGCGCTGCGGGAGCAGCTGGAGCAGGACAAGGAGGCGCTGGCCCAGCAGGAGCGCGCCCGCGCCCAGCAGCGGTGGGCGGCCCGGCGTGCCTGGAGCTCGGGGCTCGGACCGGAGCGAACAGGGGCGGAGGCGGCGGGCGGCGGGCGGGCGGGGCGGGGCTCCCTGCGCCGGCCCAGCAGCTCCTCCTCCGCAGCTTCGAGCAGCAGCTGGAGCAGGAGCAGCGGGAGCTGCAGCAGCTGCGCCGGCGGCTCTACGGCGAGGTGGCCGAGGAGAGGGAGCGGCTGGGCCAGCAGGCCGCCAGGTGCCGGTGCCGTCCGCCCGCGCCCCCGCGCCCCCCGCCCGCACGCTGACCCCCCGCCCGCACGCTGACCCCCCTGCCCGCACGCTGACCCCCTGCCCGCACACTGACCCCCTGCCCGCACGCTGACCCCCCGCCCGCACGCTGACCCCCCGCCCGCACGCTGACCCCCTACCCGCACACTGACCCCCCCTCCCCCTGCCCGCACACTGACCCCCCCTCCCCCTGCCCGCACACTGACCCCCCTGCCCACACACTGACCCCCCCTGCCCGCACACTGACCCCCGCGCCTGCCCGCACACTGACCCCCCTGCCCACACACTGACCCCCTGCCCGCACACTGACCCCCCTGCCCACACACTGACCCCCTGCCCACACACTGACCCCCCTGCCCGCACACTGACCCCCCTGCCCGCACGCTGACCCCCTGCCCGCACACTGACCCCCCTGCCCACACACTGACCCCCCTGCCCGCACGCTGACCCCCCTGCCTGCACGCTGACCCCCCCGCCCGCACGCTGACCCCCCCCCCGCCCGCACGCTGACCCCCGTGCCTACCCGCACACTGACCCCCGTGCCTGCCCGCACACTGACACCCCCCCTCCGCCCGCACACTGACCCCCGTGCCTGCCCGCACACTGACCCCCGTGCCTGCCCGCACACTGACCCCCGTGCCTGCCCGCACACTGACACCCCCCCCGCCCGCACACTGACCCCCCCCCGCCCGCACACTGACCCCCCCCCGCCCGCACACTGACCCCCCCCCCGCCCGCACACTGACCCCCGCGCCTGCAGGCAGCGGGCGGAGCTGGAGGACCTGCGGCAGCAGCTGGAGGAGGGCAGTGCGGCCAGGGCCCGGGCCCTGCGGGCCGAGCTGGACCAGGCGCGGGAGGAGCTGGAGCAGCGGCACCAGGTCTGCCCCGGCCCCGCCCCGCCCGGAGCCCGGAGCCCGGGGGCGAGGGAGGCCCCGCGGGCACGGGCAGGGCGGCCGGGCTGCTCTCATGGCCGCCGTCGTCTGCCGCCCTCCCGCCTGCAGATGGAGCTGCAGGCCCTGAAGGAGCAGCTGGAGGTGGAGCGGCGGCTGTGGGAGGCCAACTGCGCCAAGAAGGAGGTGGGCGGCGGCCGGCCCCTCCCTGCAGCGTCGGGTCTGCCTCTGGGCCTCCCCCGGCCCGTCCTGGGCCTCGCCCGGCGTTCCCCTGAGCGCTGCCCCCGCCCTGCCCCCGCCCTGCCCCCGTGTCCGGAGCGCCGGCGGTCCCAGGGCCCCTGAGGGAGCGCTCCTCTCCTCCCTCCGGTAACGGACACACAGCCACCTACCGCCCGGCGACCCCCCGGTGGCCGAGCAGCCGAGCCTGGGAGCTGGCAGGCTCAGAGGGCACCGTGTTAAACCTGCCGCGTGTCCAGTTGTCCAGTGCCCGTCTGAGAGGCCGCCCCCGGCGCCCTCACCCCAGTCATGGGGCGCCCGGCCACCCTCAGCCCAGGCGAGGCCCTGTCATGTGATCAGCCCCCTGCGGGCGCCCCCTGCACCCCTCGGTCCCCACTGGGTCCCAGTGACGGATGGGCCTGGGGCGGAGTGCGGTCCCTCCACCCCCACGAATCCGGCCCTGGGCCGCCTCCACTACCCTGGTCCCCTCGGGCCCTGTCCCCCAGGAGGCGTGGCTGCTGAGCCGGGAGCGGGAGCTGAAGGAGGAGATCCGGAGAGGCCGAGACAAGGACATCGAGCTGGTCATCCGCCGGCTGGAGGCCGACATGACGCAGGCCCGGGAGGAGAGCGAGCGGGCCGCCGAGAGCCGGTGAGCGGCCGGGCGGAGGGCGTGGAGGCTGGCCGGGGCCGGTGAGCGGCCGGGCGGAGGGCGTGGAGGCTGGCCGGGGCCGGTGAGCGGCCGGGCGGAGGGCGTGGAGGCTGACCGGGGCCGGTGAGCGGCCGGGCGGAGGGCGTGGGAGGCTGACCGGGGCCGGTGAGCGGCCGGGCGGAGGGCGCCAGGCGGAGGGCGTGGGAGGCTGGCCGGGGCCGGTGAGCGGCCGGCGTGCAGGGCGTGGGTGGCTGACCGGCCTGTGCTTCCCCTGCAGCATCAAGCGCCTGCGAGACCAGCACGAGGCGGAGCTGGTGGAGCTGGAGCAGGTGCAGCAGCGGCTGCAGGACCAGTGCGCCCAGCTGCGGGGGCGGCTGGCGGAGGCCGAGGGCGAGGGCGCGCGCCTGCAGGGCCTGGTGCGCCAGAAGGACAAGGCGCTGGCCGAAGTGAAGGCGGTGAGCGCGGGGGGTGCCGGGCCCTCCCCGCCTCCGGGGGCTCCCGTCCATGGCTCCCGTCAACGGCTCCCATCCACGGCTCCCGTCCACGGCTCCCGTCCACCTCGGGCTCCCGTCCACCTCGGCCTCCCGTCCACCTCGGGCTCCCGTCCACCTCGGGCTCCCGTCCACGGCTCCCGTCCACCTCGGGCTCCCGTCCACGGCTCCCGTCCACGGTGCCGGCTCACGGCCCTGCCTCCCCCACCAGGTGAACGAGCAGCTGGTGGGCGAGCGGAGCGGCCTGGCCCAGGTGCTCCGCCAGGAGTTCGCCGACCGACTGGCCGCCTCGGAGGAGGAGAGCCGGCGGGTCAGGGCTGAGCTGGCCGAGCTGCGGGCGCGGCAGCGGCTGGAGCTGGAGCATCTGCGGCGGGAGAAGCAGGCGGAGCTGGAGGCCGTGCACGTCCGGTGAGCAAGGCCTGAGGGTGGAGGCGGCGGGCGGGGCGGGCGCTCCAGACAGGAAGCCAGGCGTCCGGGGGCCGGCCCAGGCAGCCCGTGTCTCCGGGGAACCCGGCCCCGGGGGAGGCGGGGGCGGTGCAGAGGGGGCGGCTCAGGAGTGAAGAGACCCCACACGGCCCAGCGCCCGGATCGTCTGCCCGTCTGCCCAGCACGGCACCCGAGAGGCGGCGGGCACAGCCAGGCCCTGCTGGGGGCTCTGGCCGCGGGGGCTGGTCCTCCGGCCACGGCTCCTGGCCCCCCTCCTACGGCCGCCCCGTGCCCGCAGCCCGCCGGGGGCGGGCCGGAGCTGCCCTCCTGTTGTTGGGGTGGAGGCCCCCAGCCCCCATCTGGACTTGGCCGCAGACCCCAGAACCCGCCTGTGCCCACAGGGTGAAGGCGGCCCTGGCCAAGAAGGAGGAGGCCGTGAACAGCCTGTGGAAGCAGCACCAGGTGGGCCTGTGGGGGCGGGGAGGGCTGGCCCGGGGTGGAGGCGGGAGGGCGTGGGGGAGGGCTGGACCGGGGTGGAGGCGGGAGGGCGTGGGGGAGGGCTGGACCGGGGTGGGGGTGGGGGCGGGGAGGGCTGGACCGGGGTGGGGGTGGGGGCGGGGAGGGCTGGACCGGGGTGGGGGTGGGGGCGGGGAGGGCTGGATGGGGGGGGGGGCCGGCGCCTGACCGCGGTGCGTGTTGCAGGCCGCGGTGAAGCGAGCGGACCACCTGGAGGAGCTGCTGGAGCAGCGCAGGCGGCCTCTGCCCAGCGCCAAGTGACGCCGCCTGAGACGCCGCCCGAGACGCCGCCCGAGGCCGGGCGGGCGCGCAGCCGGCGGGTCTGGGAGGCGGACCCTCCCTCTGCCCTCGCCCTGCGGCTCGCGTGGCCGCTGTGACAGTAAAGGGCTGTTACTTAGTTCTGGAGTCCCTGCCTGTCTCTCCTGGTCCTGGGGCGGAGGGCGGAGGGCGGACCCCAGGCTCCCTGCCTGCCCTGCACCCGGCTCAGGGGAGCCCGGCGGGAGGGGGCGGGGCAGGGGGCAGGCTCCCGGGTGGCTCCCGCTCCCCTCTGCTGCCCCCTCTGCCCGGCCAGGAGCTCCCTGCTCACAAGAGTGGGGGCCTCACTGTGGGGGCTGCGCTGCCTGGGGAGGACGCTGGGCACTCAGCTCTCGCCGTGAGGCCCGGCAGGAGCCGCCCTCAGGCCCTCCGCGTGGCCAGTGCGGCCAGTGCTGAGGGTGGACTGTGCGCGTGGCCAGTGCTGAGGGTGGACTGTGAGCGTGGCCAGTGCTGAGGGTGGACTGAGCGCGGCCAGTGCTGAGGGTGGACTGTGTGCATGTGGGTCACGGCCGTCCGGCAGGCACCTCCGGGCGGCGGCTCCGTCCCCGGGACGTGGTGTTTGTGTCTCTCGCTGGAGAACGGATTGTCTTCATGGCGCCCAGGCCGCTGCCCTTGGGGCTGCTGTCCTCCTGGCCGGCGGCCAGGGACGCGTCCGGGAGAGAAAACGGGCGAAGGCCCAGCCCAGGAGAGGCGGGAGGGGCGGTGGCCTCCAGGGTGCTGAGGCCTCCAGGAGGCGCTGACAGGTGGCAGTGGGGCGGGGCCGAGGCCGGGGCAGGCGGGCGGGGCTCTTCCTTAGAATTTGGGGCGAAGGGAGAGCAGGAGGAGGTGCAGGGACTGACCCTAGTCGTGTCCAACCCAGAGAACATGGCCGGGGTGCACGCAGGAGCCCGAGGGGTGGACCCCGGCGGCCCAGGGACCGGCCGGCAGGAGCCCGAGCAGAGCCCCCGGGGGAGGGGGCTCGATGCAGGGAGGTGGGAACAGGAGGCAGACGAGAGACAAGGCCGCTCACACACCTGCCCCCGACCCGAGACCCGGCCCCGTGCACGAGGCGCCCACACAGGCCACGCCCCGGTCGGTCACTCGGTGCCGTTTATTCCCTCGGCCTCGCGGGCACACGGGCCACACGGGGCCGCTGCCCTCAGGCCCTCGCCGGCCGGCCGGCTGGGCTACCTCTTCTTCGGGGTTTTCTCCTTCTTGACCAGCTCGGAGAACTCTGGGGAGGAGACAGGCTTCTGTAGGCGACCCTCCTTGTGCCCCAGAGCCCCCTGGCCCGCGGGGGTGTGCCCCCTTTCCGAGTAGGGACCCCTCAGTCCTGGGCGCCCGACCCACCTGGGGCTCACGATGGAGGTTTCTGTGGGGACCTCCACATTCCCTTAGACTCCACCCGCCTTCAGTGGGGAAACTGAGGCACAGAGGGGCTGGGGGCCATGTCCTGAGCAAACCTTGGGGTCCCCACAAGTCAGGGCGCGGGGCGTGGAGGCGGGGGTGAGGGTGAGCCCACAGCTGGCAGGGCGTCCAGAAGCCCATCGGTGGCTCTGGGCTGTGCTCCCCCAACCAGGCCTCCTGCCCTCCTGGTCCACGGCCGGCGGGGGCGGGGGAGGGGGGGGCAGGTGACACCTCAGGGCGCCCTGGGAGCCTCCGGAAGGCCCCGGCCCCACAAATGCCAGTTCCCACTCGGCACCCCCCCATTGCCTAGGGCTGCAGCTCCTGCCCCCCACCTCCCTCCAGGGCCCCACCCCACCCCCAATCTCCCCCTGACCCTCGGCCTGAGGCCGCCCAGGTGACTTTCCCCAGCCGGCCCCTTGAAGACCCGTTCCCGACTGCGATTGGGGGATGGGGGTGTGCATCACAGATGGCTGTGAGCTGGGGGCACGGTCAGCACCTGCAGGGGGAGCCACCCAGCTCTGCCTCAGAGGGCGGAGGGGAGGCTGGAGAGGCAGGGGGCCGGCTGGAGGGGGCGGGCAGGGAGATGTGGACAGGATGGGGGGCCAAGGGCAGGGGGCCGGCTGGAGGGAGGGCAGGGAGGCCGGAGGGACGGCCCGCGTGCCCACCTTCGAAGTCGGCCGCCTGGGTCATGGCCTCGGCCTCCTCGTCCGTCAGCGGGGCGGCCGGCCCACTGCTGGGGACGGTGGACAGGACGTACCTGGCCGGGCGGGCTCGGTCAGCTTACAGAGCGCCCGCTTTACAGGGGCCCGAGGCCAGCCAAGCGGTCAGTGCTGGCCTGAGCCCCGCCCCACGGAGGGTTGGGTGGGGCCCACGGAGGGAGCCGGGCCGCTGGGCGGGCGAGGGGCGAGGACAGGCAGGCCAGGGCCCGCGCCCCGCACCCCCGCCCCGCACGGCTGTTACTTGATCTCGTCCCACTCGATGCAGCCGCTCTTGTCCTTGTCCAGCGTCTGGAAGGCCTTGTGGACGGCGCCCTCCAGCTGCCCCGCCGCCTGGAACTTCTGCATGTGCTCGAAGAACTTTCCGCAGACATTTCCACCCACCCCACCCCCAGATCATGGTGTCCCCTGGGGGCTGGGGGCCCGGCCAGGCCAGCTTGGAGCCCTGACACCCTCCTTCCTTCTACCCCGCCCTCTGAGTCTCCTTGGCAAGAGAGGTGGCCCTGACCACCGGGGGGCACAGCCCGGTGGCAGTCTTGTCCGGGAGCGGCTCCTCAGGCCAGGTGGGGTCCGGGACAGCCTTCCCCTCCCAGCACCCCACCCCACCCCCACACCCGGGGGGCGAGTTCTGGCCTGCAGGGGGGTCCCTGGGCCCCGTGACGCCTACTGGTGCCCGGTACATGGGTGTGGGCTGGACCTGGGTTACAGGAGGGACCACATAGGTGCTGCTCCCCTCCCCACGGCCGCCCGTGTCCTGCACCATGAAGTGGGGTGAATGGTGACCCCAAACTGCATGTATGTCTATGTCCCTCCTCCCGCCATCCTGACGGGACCGAGTTAGGATGAGGCCAAACTGGATGCGTTATGGTGGCCCCAAAGCGGACGGCTGGTCCCCCAGAAGAGAGGCCCCGAGAAGCCAGGTGTGCAGGTGCCCAGGCTCCCGTGGCCCAGCCGCTCCTGGCCCAGCCGCCTCCCTGGCCCAGCCGCCCCCCCCCGGGGCCCAGCTGCCCCCGTGGCCCAGCCGAACCCCGGGCCCAGCCGTCCCCGTGGCCCAGCCGCCCCCGTGGCCCAGCCGCCTCCGTGGCCCAGCCGCCCCCCCCCGGGGCCCAGCTGCCCCCCAGGCCCAGCCGCCCCCCCGGCCCAGCCGCCCCCCAGGCCCAGCCGCCCCCGTGGCCCAGCCGCCCCCCCGGCCCAGCCGCCCCCCAGGCCCAGCCGCCCCCGTGGCCCAGCCGCCCCCCAGGCCCAGCCGCCCCCCAGGCCCAGCCGCCCCCGTGGCCCAGCCGCCCCCCGGGCCCAGCCGCCCCCGAGGCCCAGCTGCTCGCTGCAGGCCTGGGTCCCAATGGGGACTCGCCGGAGACACCGGTAAATAGAACCCGTGGTGTTACCATGGCCTCGGCCCGCACTGTCCGGCAGGTCACTGACCCTCCCATGAAGCTCACACTCTGGAGCTGCCTTTTTATTCCTTATTTATTAATCTTCATCCGAGACGACGCTTAGAGGGAATGAGAGGGAGAGGAACATCGACGTGAGAGCGAGACACCGGCCGCGCCTCCCACGCACGCCCTGACCAGGAGCCAATCGGCAGGCAGCCTTCGTGCACAGGATGGCGCTGACCACTGCTCAGTGCTGGCTGTACAACTACAGCCTCTAATTCCCCCCACGGAAGCCCCGGGGGCAATCTGTTCTCCGTGTGGGGTTGCCCAGACCCTCATACCCGTGGAATCGCATGTCGGAGCGTGTCCGTGGACGGGATGCTCCGTGTGTGGGTCCACTCCTCTGAGTTGGTGCTGCCTCGTCCTGCTCCTGCCTTGGGCTTTCCTGAGTCTCGGCCCAGTGACCGCCTGTAGGTGCCGCTCCAGCGAGCACCCCAGGGCCGGGTGACACGGGTGTGGCGCCCTGACCCCCGCTGTAGGGCTGGGCCCTGGGGGGCCTGTGGAGGGCGCTGGGGTGTCCGCCCGCCCCTGTTCAGGGGGAGGGACACATCGCCAGGGACCTCTTACTCCCCGGAGTCAGCAGAGGCCAGCGCGGGGGGGTCCCGGGTGAGCTGGCAGCGGCCACTCCGACGGCAGGTCCCTCTGCCCCCCGACAGCGAGGCCTGGGCCCGCAGGCTGGGCCTTCCTGAGGCCGCTCAGTGCCGCCGGGCTTCCTCCTGGCCCGAGGGGGCTTCCGCCTGGGCCCGAGCACCCGCCCCGCCAGGCCCCTCTGGTGGCAGCCACACGGCCCCTGCGAGGGGCCCTGGCCCCTCCTCCGCAGGCCGGGGCACCCCCGCAGGACCCCATGCCTGAGGGAGGAAGGGTGCCTCTCTCAGGGCCAGGCGGCCTCTCCATCCTGCCGGGCCCTGAGCCTCGCCAATGACCTTGGTCCCTGTCCTCCGGGCCTGGCGGCCTCCCTCCCGCCCGCCGGCGGCCTGCCAAGGTGCCGGCTCCTGGCCGGGAATGAATGGAGGGACGGAGAGGGGGGCAGCATCACCCCAGCTCCCAGCTGGGAGGGACCTGGGTTCAGGCACCCCCAGCCCTCCGCCCCGCCCCGCCGCTCGGGGCCAGATGGGGGGTGCGCCCTGCCCCAGCCGGTGTCCCGGGCGGCTCCTCCCCCAAGGCCCACGCGCCTCCGGACTGCGTGCGCCCCGCGCCCCTGCCCCGCCGTCCCCTCCACCTGCGCCTCCACGCTCTGGCCGCGGGGCCGCCGGTGCCCACGTCCCCTGAGGCGCCGCGTGTCCCTGCTCCTCGGCGTCTCCGAGACCCCAGCCTGCTCCGCCCCAGCTGCCATCCTCCCCTCCGCCCCACGCCCCCTCCGCCCCGCGTCCCTGTGCCCGGGCCGCACGCCCCCTCCGCCCCTCCTGCGCCCCGCGTCCCTGTGCCCGGGCCCCCCTCCCCCTCCGCCCCGCCTGCGCCCCGCGTCCCTGTGCCCGGGCCGCACGCCCCTCCGGCCCTGAGCCTGGGCCCCTCCGCGGCCTGGCCCCCGCCCCCTCCCCCGCCCGCGCGCTCCCGCGTGTTTTCGGCCGCTCCAGCCCAGCCGGCGCGCGGCCCGACCGAGGCGCCCGCGGTGGCCGCGGCTCCCCCCGCTCCGCGCACCCCGCACCCGCACCCGCTCCCGGGGCCGCACCCGCACCCGCACCCGCACCCGCACCCGCACCCGGGGCCGGGCTGCGCCGGGCTCGGCGGCTGCGGCGCCGGCGGCGGCGGCGATGGCGCGGGCCGGGCCGGGGCGGCGGGCGCTCTGAGCGGAGCCGGCGCCGGGCCATGTCGTCCTCCTTCTTCAACCCCAGCTTCGCCTTCAGCTCGCACTTGGACCCCGGTGAGTGCCCGCCGCCCCCGCCCCGCCCGCCGCCCCTGCAGCCGCTGCTCCTGTTTTGCAGGGAATTAACCCTCTCCCCGCCGGCCGCCGGAAGGACCGGCTCCAGGGACCCCAGGCCCGAGGGCCCTGGGCAGGGCTGGGCCCCGTGGGTGGGCGGCAGGGGTGCCCCCTCGCTGATCTCTGTGGCCAGTTCTGGTTCTGGTTCTGGTTCTGGTTCTGGTTCTGGCTCAGGGAACTGGGGCAGGAGGCTTGCGTTTGCCCAGGTGCCCGAAGGGGGGTGCCAGGACCGGGCTGGGCCAGAGGGGTGCGGGAGTGCCCCGGGGCCTAGCCCGGTCGTGGCGGGAGGCTCCCGCCCAGGGTAGGAGCCGCTGTGTGCGGAGGTGGGCGCCGTGGCACAGCGGTGGCACAGAGCCCTCCGGCCCTGGCACAGAAGAGAGGGCCTCAGGGGTGCCGGGTCCGGGGCAGCGGGAGGCTGCGGGGGGCGGGGGTGCTGTTAGCTAGCTGCCCGACCTGGGCCAGGCCTCCTCCCGGCCAGGCTGGTGGCCCTGGCTGTGTGTTTACTGGGGATGCCTGGCCTGGCAGCCGCGGGCAGCGGCGTGGGCGAGGGCTGCGCCCGTCCCCGCCAGCTCCAGCCCTCCCCTGGGTGGGGGTGAGTCCCGCCCACAGGCCATGGGGCCGGGGCACCCGCTAATTCAGCAGACAAGGCCCGGCGGCAGGGACGGGCCTCCTGGCGAGGGGCCAGGCTTGGTGATGCTCGGCGCCCCCGGGCACGGCCTGGGCGGCACTGCCCTGTGGGGACTGGCGGCAGGGGTGGGGGCTCGGCTGGGTGGCCTCCTCGGACTCCCCGGGGCTTGGGCTTGGGGGACAGTGTCACTGCCGTGGCCCAGGCGGGGCCCGGGGCCGGGGCCAGGGGCAGGGGTGGAGGGCGCTGAGCACCCGGCCAGACGGCCTGAGGGGACCGGGCTGCTCCAGGCGGGAGGTGCGGCCTCAGGTCCTGCCCTGCAGGAAGCGGTTACCCTCCCCACCGCGGGACCACAGCTGGGCGGAGGGGGTGATGGAGGATGATGTTCAGGGATCGGCTGGAGGCCCGGGCCTCTCCTCTCTGCCGTCAGCCGCCCTCACCCATGTGCGGCCTGGCTCTTTGGTCACCCCCGGCCTTGTGGGGTCCGCAGGTGGGGACCCCCGGGAGGGTCCCATAGGGCTGCACTCTGCTCCCACCAACTGGGAATTTATTTTTTTTATTGATTTTTTTTACAGAGAGGAAGGGGGAGGGATAGAGAGAAACAGCAGTGAGAGAGAAGCATCGATCAGCTGCCTCCTGCACTCCCCCTACTGGGGATGTGCCTGCAACCAAGGTGCATGCCCTTGACCGGAATCGATCTTGGGACCTTTCAGTCTGCAGGCCGACGCTCTACCCACTGAGCCACACAACTGAGGGCCCAACTCGGATTCTTAACGAGTGTGAATTCTTAATGGTCCTGCTGGGGCCACCGTCCTGCCTCCGGGCCAGCCGGGCACCGGGCACCGGGCGGCCCTGGCGCAGGGCGCGGGCACTTGGTGAGGAGCGTCCGCCTGCGTTTGCTGCCGGGAGGGGGGCCTGTGGCCGGAGGGTCCATCTCCTTCGCTGGGAGCTGCCTGACCCTTTGGCAGGAGGCAGGGGTCCCCGAGAGGCGGCTCCTGGCCCCGGGGGGGGGGGGACGGGCCAGGCCCAAGCCCAGGCCCGGGACGGGGGCTCAGTGGGCAGGGCCAGGTGCCCTCCTTCCGGCTCTCGGACGGGCACCTTGCTGCCGCAGCTGAGGCCAACCCTGGCCTAGGACTGAGCCTGCACCCCCTGCCTCGTCCCCCCAGCACCCTCCTAGCGGCCTCCGTCCCCCAGTGCCCTCCCCCATCCCCCCAGAGCCCCCTGACTCGTCCCCCAGCACCCCAGCAAGGGGGAGGAGGTTTGGGGGGTCTGCGGTGGGGGCCCTGGGCAGTCTCCCACACGGGTGCCCCAGGCCCCTCACCTGCTGGGGGAACTGGGCAGGGCGTGGGTCTGGCTGGGTTCCGTGGCGTCCCCACGGGCTGAGGGCAGGGCCGAGGGTGGGGTCAGCGGGCACTGGGGGCGTCCTGCAGATGTGGGCCCGGGGGAGGCCCGGGGGAGGCCGGTGTCTGAGCACATGCGTGTGTCATGTGCCCTCGGCGGCTCCTGCCCCCGCCAGGCGCCTGCTCGCACACAGCCAGGGAGAGGGGAGGGGACGGGTGGGGGGGAGGGACACGGAGCCTGGCCCTGCTGGGAGGCGCCCCGGGCCGTCCCCTGTCTCTGCCGGCAGGGGGCGCCCTGGCCCTGCTGGGGACTCTGCTCCTCCCTCGGGCAACCCTTTGCCAAGAAACTGCCCCACAGGCCCCGGGCGCTGGGTCTGCCCTGTGGATGGCTCGTGGGGGCGTGGGGCCCCCTGGCTCCCCGTGCCCCCCAGAATCCTGCCACTTGCTCGCTGGGGCGTCGGGGCGGGCGCTGGGCTCGCTCTCTGGCGCGGCACTCACTCCGCACCAGCGGGTTGCACAGTTCCTTCCTGCAGGAGATCCTGTTTGCGCCACCGGGCACGGTGGGGGGGCGGGGCGGGGCCAGGAGTCTGAGGCCCGGCCAGGCCTGTGCTGACCCCGAGCCCGCAGGCTGCGCTGCCCCAGCGGGGGCGCCGGGCTCCCTGACTGGGCCGGGGTGGGCCTGCCGTGTGCGGCTGCTCTGGCGGGACCCCCGGCCGGCTGGGCGGGCACCGTGCTCCCTGAGGCGGCACAGCGCATGGTCCTGTGAGTACCTCCCGGCAGGGCCTGTGGCCAGCCCAGGGCCAGGGGCCTTGGGAGGGGGCACCCGGAGGGCAGAGCTGGGGGTCAGCTGGGTGCAGATTGGGTGGGCCAGTGCGGACCCCGTCGGGGCACTGTGAGCAGTTCAGCCTTGGGGCACCTGAGCCCTGTATGGGGGGGACTGGGCCCTGCATGGGGGGGGCACCTGAGCCCTGTATGGGGGGGGACTGGGCCCTGCATGGGGGGGCACCTGAGCCCTGTATGGGGGGGACTGGGCCCTGCATGGGGGGGGCACCTGAGCCCTGTATGGGGGGGACTGGGCCCTGCATGGGGGGCACTGGGCCCTGCATGTGGTCACTGGGCCCTGCACGGGGGGCACTGGGCCCTGCACGGGGGGCACTGGGCCCTGCACGGGGGGCCACTGGGCCTGGGGGCGGTGGGCAGGCTGTGTGGGGTGAACTGGTGTGGACGGGGCCTGGCCAAGGGCTGCCCTGACCTGCAGGAAGGGCGTCCTGTGAAATCCGAGAGCCTCGAGGCGGTCTGACGTGACAGCACTTGTTTATTTGTTTAAACACCGGGGCCTGGTCCCTCCGCCGGCCGGCACCCTCTCCCCTCTGGGACCCTCGCCTGACAATCCACCTGCTGGCTCCTCACCGCTCGCCTGCCTGCCTGCTTGATTGCCCTTAACTGCTTCTGCCTGTTGGTTTGATTGCTCCTGATCACCTCTGCCTGGCCCCGAACCGGGACCCAGATTCCCGCCTCCAGCGACCACAGGCAGCCACGGTGCCCAGGGCCAGCTGCAGCCGCAGGGGCTGCTGGGCAGGTGGCTTCGCCTGGGCTGCTCCCGGCCTGAGACGCTGGGGCCGACTCCTCCAGCCCCACAGGCCAGAGCCACAGGGGGCGGGGCTGCCGCCATGGTTTCCAGGTTAATTTGCATACACACTCTGATTGGCTGGTAGATAGCGGAGTGATGGTAATTTGCATGTTTCTCTTTTATTAGTGTAGATATCATTATTGATTCCAGAGAGGAAGAGAGAGGGAGAGAGAGAAACATCAGTGATGAGAGAGATCAGCTGCCTCCTGCTCGCCCTGCCCTGGGCTGGAGCCTGTGACCCGGCCTGTGCCTGAGGCATCCAGCCGTGACCCGGAAACCACGGGCACCCGCGCCTGGCTGCGGCCTCCGTGCCCCGGCCGCCGGTGCTGGGCGCCTCGCGTGGCGTCACGTGGCCCTCCCCGCGCTTCCCCGCCGGCCGCTGTGTCGCACCCCCTCCCGCCCTCGGCGAAGGCTCACGGCTCTGCAGGCCGCGGGCTGTGGCTGGGCCAGGAGACCGGACCGGAGGCGCAGGGATGAGGCTGGAGAGGCTGAGTACCCGCCCTCCCCGCCCCCCAAAGCCTCCGCTGCCCACCCCTGCCACCCGCCCCCCAAAGCCTCCGCTGCCCCTGCCACCGCCCCCCAAAGCCTCTGCTGCCCGCCCCTGCCACCCGCCCCCCCGCCCCCCAAAGCCGCCGCCGCCCGCCCCTGCCACCGCCCCCCAAAGCCTCCGCTACCCCTGCCACCCGACCCCCCGCCCCCCAAAGCCGCCGCCCCTGCCACCCACCCCCCCCAAAGCCTCCGCTGCCCCTGCCACCCGCCCCCCCGCCCCCCAAAGCCGCCGCCCCTGCCACCCGCCCCCCCGCCCCCCAAAGCCTCCGCTGCCCCTGCCACCCGCCCCCCCGCCCCCCAAAGCCGCCGCCCCTGCCACCCGCCCCCCCGCCCCCCAAAGCCTCCGCTGCCCCTGCCACCCGCCCCCCCGCCCCCCAAAGCCTCCGCTGCCCCTGCCACCCGCCCCCCCGCCCCCCAAAGCCTCTGCTGCCCGCCCCTGCCACCCGCCCCCCAAAGCCGCCGCCGCCCCTGCCACCCGCCGCCCTCCCCCGGCAGCGCCGTCGCTCGGGGCTGGGGCTGCGGCTCCGGTGGAGCCGGACGGTGGGGTGTCCTCTGAGCGTCCATCGGGACGGCTCTGGGCCCGCCCCCGTGGCTGGGGTCCCCCTTCCGGCCGGGCCCGGTGCGGCCGGCCGTCCCGCCGCTCCCCGGCCTCGTGCGCTGCGCCCAGCGCGTGGCCACCGCGGGGCTTCCAGGAGGAGCCCGGAGCGGGCGGGGGGGACAGGCACCCCTATTTGTGTTTCCTCCGGAGCCGCAGCCCCAGGCCGGGAGGGGGCACCCTCCCGGCTACGCTGTCGCCCTCGCTCCTCGCGCTGGCCTGCCGGGGCCTGGGGGCAGCTGGGAGCTGAGGGGTGGGGTCGTGGGCAGAGCGGGGCCCAGGCAGAGGGGCCGGCGGTGGGGCGCACAGGGCGCTGGCCCTCCTGGCTGGGGTCCCCTCGCCGGGCTCCCCGGGGCCCAGCTCAGCGGGAGCTCTGATGTGGGGCCGTGCCTGAGGGGGCCTGTCTGCTGTCCCGGGCACCCCGTTTCCCCACCCAGTGCGGCGAGCCCGGGGGCTGCCCTGGACCAGGGGCTGCGGGGGGGCCCCCCGTCTGCGGGTGCCAGGAAGTGCCTGCCCACACGGCGCCACCTTCTGGGGACAGCGGCCCCGCCTCAGAGCCAGACAGGCCTGGTGCCCACAGCCCTGGCCCCAGTGCCCAGAGCAGGCACGTGGCCAGCACTACCGGGGCCCCCACACCCCGATCCCAGCCTTTCCCGGTGACACCCCGAGAGCTTTGGCAGTGATCCCCCGGGAAGGCTCCGAGGGGGGTGGGTGGCCAGAGTCTGAGAGAGACGTGCGGGTCCCCCACAGCCCCCGGACCCTGGCCTTGGGGAGGGGTGTCTGCGAACCCCTCAATGGGGAAGTGTGCCCCAGTGAGGCCGGAGTGGCCCCCAGTGGCTGGTGGAGGGACTGCAGGCTCGGGCCCTCGTGGCTGCCTGGTGTGCCCGCTGGGGTGCTGGAGCAGGGGTGGTGCTGGGCCGTACTGTGAAGTGGGGGCTGGGCAGTGGGGAGCGGAGAGGAAGTGGGGGCCGGGGGTACTGGAGGGGCCGGTGGGGAGCTGGGGCAGTGGGGGCCGGGGAGGTATTGGAGGGGCCAGTGGGGAGCTGGGGTGAGTGGGGGCTGGGGTAGTGGGGAGCAGGGAGGAGAGGGGGCCAGGGGGATATTGGAGGGGCTGGTGGGGAGTGGAGCTGGGGGAGTGGGGGCCGAGGGAAAAGTGGGGGCCGGGGGGGTATTGGAGGGGCGGTGGGGAGTGGGGCTGGGGCAGTGGGGCCGGGGGGTATTGGAGGGGCGTTGGGGAGTGGGGCTGGGGCAGTGGGGCCGGGGGGGTATTGGAGGGCGGTGGGGAGTGGGGCCGGGGGGAAAGTGGGGGCTGGGGGGTATTGGAGGGGCCGTGGGGAGTGGGGCTGGGGCAGTGGGGCCGGGGGGAAAGTGGGGGCTGGGGGGGTATTGGGAGCTGGGGCAGTGGGGCCGGGGGGGTATTGGAGGGCGGTAGGGAGTGGGGCTGGGGCAGTGGGGCCGGGGGGGTATTGGAGGGCGGTAGGGAGTGGGGCTGGGGCAGTGGGGCCGGGGGGGTATTGGAGGGCGGTGGGGAGTGGGGCTGGGGCAGTGGGGCCGGGGGGGTATTGGAGGGCGGTGGGGAGTGGGGCCGGGGGGAAAGTGGGGGCTGGGGGGTATTGGAGGGGCCGTGGGGAGTGGGGCTGGGGCAGTGGGGCCGGGGGGAAAGTGGGGGCTGGGGGGGTATTGGGAGCTGGGGCAGTGGGGCCGGGGGGGTATTGGAGGGCGGTAGGGAGTGGGGCTGGGGCAGTGGGGCCGGGGGGGTATTGGAGGGCGGTAGGGAGTGGGGCTGGGGCAGTGGGGCCGGGGGGGTATTGGAGGGCGGTGGGGAGTGGGGCTGGGGCAGTGGGGCCGGGGGGGTATTGGAGGGGCGGTGGGGAGTGGGGCTGGGGCAGTGGGGCCAGGGGGGTATTGGAGGGGCGGTGGGGAGTGGGGCTGGGGCAGTGGGGCAGGGGGGAAAGTGGGGGCCGGGGGGGTATTGGGAGCTGGGGCAGTGGGGCCGGGGGTATTGGAGGGCGGTGGGGAGTGGGGCTGGGGCAGTGAGGCCGGGGGGGGGTATTGGAGGGCGGTGGGGTGTGGGGCTGGGGCAGTGGGGGCCGGGGCGGTGCAGAGGCCGCCTGACCCCCTCCCTTGCAGGCGGCGCCCCGCTCGGCGAGCTCTCCTGGCCGTCCTCCCTGGCCGTGGCGGCCGTGGCCCTGTCCGGGCTGCTCAGCGTCGTCGCCCTCATGCTGGCCTGCCTGTGCTGTAAGAAGGGCGGCATCGGCTTCAAGGTGAGGCCGGGCCCGGCTGTGGCTCCGTGTCAGGCCCCCTCCCCCCGGGCCTCCCAGATCCGGCCTCAGGCTGCCCTGCCCAGGCCAGGCCAGGGCTGTGCACGGCCCTCTGGACGGGGAGGGGCCTGGGGTCCGGGGCTCCGGGCTGGCTGGGAGGGGGCCTGGGGTCCGGGGGCTCCGGGCTGGCAGGGAGGGGGCCTGGGGTCCAGGGCTCCAGGCTGGCTGGGAGGGGACGTCCCTGGGGCTCCGGGCTGGCGGGGAGGGGCCTGGGGTCCGGGGCTCCGGGCTGGCTGGGAGGGGGCGTCTGCCCCAGGGCGGCGGGAGCAGGGTCCCCGGCACTGGGCTCAGGAAAGGGCGGCAGCCGTTGTCAGGGCCAGCATCAGGGCCAGTGTGACCGCCTCTCCCGGGCCCTGCAGGACCAGTTCCCAGCAGCCCCTGGGCTGAGCCTCCTAAGAGCGGTGGCCGAGGGCGCCCCTTGGGGTGCAGTCCCCCAGCTCGCAAGCCCATGGCTGCCCACAGCGCCCCCCCCCCCCCCAGCAGCTCTGAGCTGGGAGTAGGGTCCCAGCCAGCGGCCTGCGGGCCGGTTCCCGCTGACCCAGCAGCTGCCCACGGCTCCGCCCCGGCCGAGGGTCAGATTCCGGGCCGGGAGGTCCCGGGGGGGGGGGGTGGCCCAGCACAGCCCCCGTGGGTCTCCATGCCAGTGCCCACCCCCACGTTCTAGAGGAACAGCGTGTCCCCCTCCCCCCCGTGTCACCTCATGGGTGTGGGCGCTGCCCTGTGAGGACAATGAACAAGGACTCGCTGTCACGCGCCCACAGCGGGCAGCGGGCAGTTTGCCCTCCGCCCTCCCGGCCCGACCTGCCAGGCAGCGGTTCCTGGAGACCCCGGGGGGCGGGCCGGGGCGGGCCTGGAGGGCACCGTATAAGTCACCCCTCCTGGTGCGCTGTGCGAACCGGCCCGCGCCAGGGCCGCTGTGCCCCCGTCCGGGCGCCCCCTCATGGCGCCCCGACGTTCCGGCGCCCGCGCTCGGGGGGCGGGCTGCCCGCTCGAGGCCTGCGGGGCGCTGGGCCGGGCCGGGCAGGATGCTCACGCTGCCCTACCTGCTCGCCCGCGGGGCCGGCGCCGTCCGGGGGGCCGCGGGGCGGCCCCGGCAGGTAAAGGGCTGGGCCTGGCCGGCCCGGGCGGGGCGGGGCGGCTGTGCCCGCTCAGTCGGGCAGCGGGGATCCCAGGGCCTCAGGGCTCTGTCCACGGGCGCGGACCGGACGGCCTGTGGGGACGCAGGCTCCTGCCTCCCTCTCGCCGCTGGGGAAGTCGAGGCCCCGAGCAAGGGGGTCACCCAGCACCCGGCGGGCGGGCGGGCGGGCGGGCGGGGAGCCCACACCCACCGCTCAGCTTCGTTCCGGCAGCAGGGCTGTCGCAGGCAGACTTTGCCTTCAGGCTGCGCCCCGGCCCCCGTTGGGGGGGGGGAGGGCGTGTCCCCAGACAGACAGGTGTGGTGGCGCCTTCGAACCCCAGCCAAGCAGGTGGGGCTGCCCTCGCCCGGCTCCTGGGAGGCGGGAGCGGCTGAAGGTCGGTGGCCGCCGGCGGGCAGGGTAGGAGGCGGTGCGGGCCGGGGCCGGGGAGCTGGCGGGGTCCCTGCCCGCTAAGGCAGGAGGCTGTCTGGAGGCGGGGCGGGCGTTTGGGGGGCTCGTCCCCGGGCAGCATGGGTGACGGGGCTCAAGGCCCCCGTTGACCGGCACAGAGGCACCAGCCTCCTGGGCAGCTGGTGCGGGCGGAGGGCTGTGGGTCTGTGCCCAGGAGCCAGGAGATGGGTGAGGGGTGCCCGCGGGGGGGCTTCACCCCAGCTCAGGGAGGTGGGGGCTCGGCTGGGAAGAGGCTTTTCAGAGCCTGGCCCTGGCCCCCCTCGTCCCCCAGGAGTTTGAGAATGCTGAGGGGGAGGAGCTGGCCGCCGGCTTCTCGGCACAGGGCTCCCCGGCCCAGGACGGCCCCGACGTGTACGTGCTGCCGCTCACCGAGGTCTCGCTGCCCATGGCCAAGCAGCCGGGCCGGTCAGGTGAGCGAGCGGCGGGAGGGGGGCAGGCGGTGCCCCGGGAGGAGGCTTGGGGTCCTGGGGAGGGGAGGGGGGCCTGGGCGCGGAGAGCGGGCTGCGGAACAGCCCCCTGGGCTGCTGTGCTGGGGCGGGGCCGGGGAGGGGCTCGGGTGAGCGTCCAGGGCCAGCGGCCACGTGGGCGCTCCTCTGGGGGCCGTGAACGGCCTTCACTGGGGCGCGGGGCGGGGGCCGGCTCCCCCCACTTCTGTCCCCGGCCCCACGGGGTCCTCACCAGACGCTGCCCCTGGGCCTGCCTTCGCCGTGGCCCTGGTCTGACCCTAGAGCAGAGGAGTTGCCAGCCCCAGGCCGGCCCAGAGGGCCCCTGCACCCCAGCCTCCCGCCCCAGGCGGGCAGGGACGGGGCGCCGTGCAAAGGGCCACCTCACACACCCGTGGTCGGCCCAGCCCCCCGATGACCGCGGTCGCCGAGCCTGCAGCTGGGCGGCTGGGGAGCCAGGGCCCCCCGGGCCACGCCCGGCCTCGGCCTGTCACCCCGGGACTGTGCCTGACTCTGAGAAGCTTTGAGGCCCAGTGTTTCCTGCCGTCGCCATAGCGATGCCACGCTGGGGCCCCCCCGCCCGGGAGCTCCCGGACCCCCTCCCTCCGCGCCCCTCGGGGCCGCGGGCCTGTGGTCCCCTCGGGGCCGGACGCCCTTTGCTCTCTGGAAACGCGGTGCAGACGCAGGGTTATTGCTCAGGCGCCTGGCCTGGCGGCTCCGGGCCGCGGTGAGGGCAGGTCCGGGAGAGGCCCCCCAACTCCCCGTCCCCCTGCGTCAGCGACCGGGAACCCCACGGCCCAAACGGCCAGGCGCCGGGCACCCCCAGGCCTTCCGGAACCAGCGCCTCCTGGGCGGGGCGCGCTCCTCCTGGGGAGACCGGGCAGAGGGCAGCAGCCGTGCGGGCGGAGCCCGGGACTCAGAGCCATCGAGGTCAGCGTGCCCGGCCCTCGGGCCGGCGTGGGAGCAGAATTCGGGGAATCCCCGGCCCGCCCCCCGCCCCCGGCTCACCAGCTGGCCCGCGGAGAATGGGCCCTGTGTCCCCGCTGCCCCTGCCAAGCCGCCCAACAAAGGGCCTTTGGGCGCTGGAATGCCAGGGCCTTTGGGCGCCGGCCCTGTCCTCCTTCCCGAGGGCCCGGCCGCTCCAGGCACCGCCGTGCCCCTGGGCGCCCCGAGGCCGGGCACAGCCTGCAGGGCCCCCTGCGGGCCCCCGCTCCCCGGCGCGGCCCCAGGGGCCCCCGGAACCCGCCGCAGGGCAGCCCCCGGGAGGCGAGGCGAGGGGGACGGCGGCGGCGGAACAGGTCCCTGAGCCTCGCCCCGGTTACAGTGCAGCTGCGCCAGTCCTCGGCCCTGGGCCGGCACAGCCTGCTGTACCTGGAGGAGATCGGCCGCGGCTGGTTCGGGAAGGTGAGGCGGGCGGGCGGGGAGGGGTCCGCATTGCAGGCGGGCGGGCGGGGGGCGGGCAGGGGCAGGTGGAGGCTGCTTTTCCTGGGAGCTGCCCAGTCCTGGGGTCCCCTCTCTCCAGGTGCCCCCCGCTGGCCCCCTCCTGGGGAGCTGGGTCTGCAGCCTGGGAGGCGTGTACCCCCCGGGAGGGAGGTGCCCAGAGCCAGCCTCTCCCTGACCCCAGCCGGGCGGGCGGGCGGGGGTGCCCGTGCACAGGGGGGCGGGCGGGCAGGGGGTGCCCCGTGCACAGGTGGGCGGGTGGGCAGGGGGTGCCCATGCACAGGCGGGCAGGTGGGCAGGGGGTGCCCCGTGCACAGGCGGGCGGGCGGGGGGTGCCTGCGCACAGGGGGCGGGCGGGCAGGGGGTGCCCTGCACAGGCGGGCGGGCGGGCAAGGGGTGCCCTGCACAGGCGGGCGTTGCCCCATGCACAGGGGGGCGGGCGGGCAGGGGTGCCCTGCACAGCCGGGCGGGCGGGCAGGGGTGCCCTGCACAGGCGGGCGGGCGGGCAGGGGGCCGTGCACAGGGGGCGGGCGGGCAGGGGGCCGTGCACAGGGCGGGGCCGCAGGGTGACTCCGCTGCAGGTGCTGCTGGGGGAGGCGCACTCGGGGCTGAGCAGCGCCCAGGTGGTGGTGAAGGAGCTGGAGGCCAGCGCGGGCGCGCAGGAGCAGAGGCACTTCCTGGAGGAGGCGCGGCCCTACCGGTGGGTGAGGCCGGCCGCCGGGCTGGAGGCGGGGGCTGCGCTGGGCGCCGGGACCCTGTCACGCAAGGAAGCTCTGTGCTCTGCCCCTCCTCCCCTCCCTGCCCTGTCCTGCTCCTCCCGCTCCCGTCCCCATCCCCGCCCGCTGCCCCTGGGAGCCCGGTCAGCCTGTGGCTCCACAGGGCCCTGCAGCACAGCAACCTGCTCCAGTGCCTGGCCCAGTGCACCGAGGTGACGCCCTACCTGCTGGTGATGGAGTTCTGCCCCATGGTGAGTGCCCCCCTGCCCCCCACCCCTGCCCCCGGCCGCCCCCGCCCCTCCCGCCCCGCCTGCCTCCCCCGCTCCTCTCTGGAAGGAGGGTGGCTGTATCCCTGCAGACAGGAGCTGGGGACCCCTCTCCCCTAAAGCAAGGGGCTGCCCCACCCCCAGAGGCGACCAGGATCTGTGCCCAGGCCTCTCCCCCAAGCCCCTCCCCAGGCCCCCCTCCCCGCAGGGCCCCCTCCTGTCAGACACAGGCTGGAGGCACACAGCCCCGCCCTCTGCCCTCTGGGCTCTGGCCGCAGCCCTGCCCGGGGGCAGCGAGGCCCCGCAGGTGCCGAGGTCAGTCACCCGGGCGGGGCCACATCCCGCCCCGGGGCCTGGCCGCCGCCCACCAGCGGCTCCAGTGTCTGAGCTCAGCGTGGCCTCGGGCCCCCGGGCTGCGGGAGGGAGGGGGTGCACGGGCTGGGGGGGAGGGGGGTGCACGGGCTGGGCGGGAGGGGGGTGCACGGGCTGGGGGTGCACGGGCTGGGGGGGAGGGGGGTGCACGGGCTGGGGGTGCACGGGCTGGGGGGTGCACGGGCTGGGGGGGAGGGGGGTGCACGGGCTGCGGGGGGTGCACGGGCTGGGGGGGAGGGGGGTGCACGGGCTGGGGGTGCACAGGCTGGGGGGGAGGGGGGTGCACGGGCTCGGGGGGAAGGGGGGTGCACGGGCTGGGGAGGAGGGGGCTGCACGGGCTGTTGGGGGGAGGGTGTGCATGTGCTATGGGGGTGCACGGGCTGGGGGTGCACAGGCTGGGGGGGAGGGGGCTGCACGGGCTGGGGGGGAGGGGGCTGCACGGGCTGGGGGGGAGGGGGTGCACGGGCTGGGGGGAGGGGGCTGCACGGGCTGGGGGGGAGAGGGGTGCACGGGCTGGGGGGGAGGGGGGTGCACGGGCTGGGGGGGACTGGGCACAGGGGGGTGTGCATGGGCTGTGAGGGGGAATGCACGGGCTGGGGGGGAGGGGGGTGCATGGGCTGGGGGGTGCACGGGCTGGGGGGGAGGGGGCTGCACGGGGTGGGGTGCACGGGCTGGGGGGGGTGCACGGGCTGGGGGGGAGGGGGCTGCACAGGGTGGGGTGCACGGGCTGGGGGGGGTGCACGGGCTGGGGGGGAGGGGGCTGCACGGGGTGGGGTGCACGGGCTGGGGGGGGTGCACGGGCTGGGGGGGAGGGGGTGCACAGGCTGGGGGGAGGGGGCTGCACGGGCTCACTCCCCCGCGGTGACGCGGTGACGGCCCCTCTCGCAGGGCGACCTCAAGGGCTACCTGCGGAGCTGCCGGGCGGCGGAGCCCCTGGCGCCCGACCCGCTGACGCTGCAGCGCCTGGCCTGCGAGGTGGCCTGCGGCCTGCGGCACCTGCACCGCGGCAGCTACGTGCACAGGTGAGGGGCACGGCGAGGGGGCACGGGGAGGGGCGGGCACAGGGGAGGGGCACAGGGAGGGGCGGGCACAGGGAGGGGGGCACAGGGAGGGGGGCACAGGGAGGGGGGCACAGGGAGGGGGGCACAGGGGAGGGGCACAGGGAGGGGGGCACAGGGAGGGGGGCGGGCACAGGGGAGGGGCACAGGGAGGGGGGCACAGGGAGGGGGGCACAGGGGAGGGGCACAGGGAGGGGGGCACAGGGGAGGGGCACAGGGAGGGGCGGGCACAGGGGAGGGGCACAGGGAGGGGGGCACAGGGGAGGGGCACAGGGAGGGGCGGGCACAGGGGAGGGGCTCAGGGAGGGGTGGGGCACAGGGGAGGGGCACAGGGAGGGGCGGGCACAGGGGAGGGCGGGAACGGGGCAGGGCCGCTCCCCAGAGCTCGCAGGGCCCAGGGGAGGGCAGTGTCCGTGGACCACTGGGCAGAAAGCACGGGGTGGGCAGACCCCTGCCCAGCGGGGCAGCTGAGGTGCTTGTCCTCTGCCCCAGAGGCGGGCGGTGCCCCCTGCCCCCTCCCGTCGCCCTCAGGCGGGGAGGGAGGCTCGGGCCCGAGGGGCACAGACGGGCGGTGCCCCGCCAGGGGACGTGGCGATGACGCGGCCGGAAGAGACGGGCCGTCCTCCCCAACAAGATCCTGGTGCTGAGTGCTGACTCCCGACTCCAGCATCAGTGATTTTGTTGAAGAGGGCAGCTGCCAGCCCCGCCTGCCGTGCCCCGCCCTCATGCCCCGGCGTGGCCCCGGACGTGGCCCTGCGCCCAGACTCCCACCCTGCTGGCAGGCAGGCAGGCAGGCAGGCAGGCAGGGGGCGCGCAGCCCAGGCGGCTGCTGGGCTGGGGACCCCGTTGCCGGGCGCAGGCCCCCCGCCCCCACCCCGCCCGCCCCAGCTGTGTGGGCAGAGCTGGGCCCGGGACCCTAGGACTCAGCCTCCCCAGGGACGAGCTGAGGCCACGGCCACGGCCACGGCTGGTGGGCGGGAGGACAGACCACAGAGAGTCCCGGCTGGCTGGCCCCCAAGAGACGAGGGATGGCAGGGCCAGCAGGCTGGTGACCCCGAAGAAGTGGGGGTGCAGGAGGAGGTAAGGGGAGAGACACTGGGCCCGGCCTGCTGTCTCCGGGACCGCGTGGTCCTCGTCCCCATGGCAGCGCTCGTGGCCAGGTCCCTGTGGACCAGAGTGCCCGGTGCCGGGAGGGCGGGCTCCGGGCAGGGACGGCGCTGCCTATTGGACACCCTCCCTGCCTGTCACGGAGCAGATCCGGGCAGATCCGGGCGCAGCCCACAGGGGGCCTGGCAGCCCCCCTGGGCCCGGCCGCTGACCCCGCCCTCCCCCCCAGTGACCTGGCCCTGAGGAACTGCCTGCTCACCGCCGACCTGACGGTGAAGATCGGAGACTACGGCCTGTCCCACGGCAAATACCGAGTGAGCCGCGGGGCCTGGGGCTGGGGGGACCGCGGGTGGGGCCCGGGGCTGGGGGGACTGCGGGTGGGGCCGCCGGGGGCTGGGGGCCTTGGGGTGAGGCCTGGGGCTGGGGGTCCTCGGGGTGGGGCCTGGGACTGGGGGGGCCTCGGGGTGGGGCCCGGGGCTGGGGGTCCTCGGGGTGAGGCCTGGGGCTGGGGGGGGCTTTGGGGTGAAGCCCGGGGGCTGGGGGGCCTCAGGAGCTGTGGGGGACTTGGGAGCTGGGGGGGCCTCGGGGTGGGGCCCGGGGCTGGGGGGCCTCGGGGTGGGGCCCGGGGCTGTGGGGGGCCGCGGGGGGGCCCTGAGGCTGGGGGGCCTCGGGGTGGGGCCAGGGCTGGGGGCTGGGGGCCGGCGCCTGAGGGGGTGCTGCCTCAGCAGGAGGACTACTTTGTGACGGCGGACCAGCTGTGGGTGCCTCTGCGCTGGATCGCCCCGGAGCTGGTGGACGAGGTGCATGGCAACCTGCTGGTGGTGGACCAGACCAAGGCCAGCAACGTGTGGTGAGCCCCCGGCAGACTCGGCTGCTCTGCCTGGCGTGGTGTCTGGGGAGGAGCAGGACCGAGCCCCCCGTGTGGTCCCTGTGCCGGCCGCTCGGAGGCCTGCGGGGAGCACTGCCCCCTTGGCCCAGGGGAGGCCACGGCGCTGCAGCCGGAGTGCACACCGCTGTCCCGGGCGGTGGCCGTGGCCAAGGCCGTGGCTTCTCTGTTGCCAAATGTGCTTTGTCCCTCAGCCTCGGGGCAGCCTGTCCCCCGGAGCTGGCGAAGCCGCTGCCCCAGGGGGAACCCCGTGGCCTCCTCCCAGGGTCCCGCCCCCACCCCGTGCTGACCAGGCGTCCTGAGACGCCCTCTCTCCGCCCGGGGCCGTCCGTCCCTCCGTTTAGCATCTGCCGTGGCCGGCAGGCGGAGCTCTGCCAGGGCAGCTGCCGGCGGGCAGTGTCTGGTCTTGGGCGTGGAAAGAGAATGAATGAATGAATGAATGAATGAATGAATGAATGAATGAATGAAAGAACGAACGAACACATGGTGGATTGGGCTCGTTCAGGGCGAGGCTGGCCCGGGCGTGGGCCTGGCCCTGGGCCCTGCCGCTCGCTGGGGGAGAGCCCCCGAGGGCCCGGGCGCCCCGGAGGACGGGCTGCCCCGCGCAGCGCCCGCTGACGGCCGTCCCCGCAGGGCCCTGGGCGTGACCCTGTGGGAGCTGCTGGAGCTGGGCGCGCAGCCCTACCCGCAGCACTCGGACCGGGAGGTGCTGGCCTTCGCCGTCCGCGAGCAGCAGCTCAAGCTGCCCAAGCCCCGGCTGCCGCTGCCGCTGTGCGACCGCTGGTGAGCTCGGCGGCCGGGAGGGGCCCGGCGGGAGGCGGGCACTCGGGGTGCAGCTCCTGCCCCCTGGGCTTCCCGCTCCCCCAGCTGCCCTCTGCCGCAGGGACCTCGGCCCCCCCCCCGGGCCCTCCCCCGTCTACCCAAGGCACAGCCGCCCGCAGGAGGGTCCCTGCCCATTGCTGTTCCACTGAAACGGGGGGGGGGGGGGTCCTTCACCTGCTCCCAGTGTGAGGAGGGGACCCCGGACCTGACCCCGAGGCGGGGGCTCACTGCTGGGGGCGGGGCAGGCAGGGCTGAGCGCCCCCTCCCCGCAGGTACGAGGTGATGCAGCTCTGCTGGCTGCAGCCCGAGCAGCGGCCCACGGCCGAGGAGGTGCACCTGCTGCTGAGCTGCCTGAGCGCCCGCGGCGCCGCGGAGGCCGAGGAGGAGGAGGAGTTCGAGCGGCGCTGGCGCTCCCTGCGGCCCCGCGGGGGCGGGCCGGGCGCGGGGGGCCTGGCGCTGGGCGGCGAGCGGGCCTCGGCCTCGTCCTTCCCGCTGCTGGAGCGGTTCTCGGGCGACGGCTTCCGCGCCGAGGGCGAGGACGTGCTCACCGTGACCCAGACCCGCGGCGGCCTCAGCTTCGAGTGCACGTGGGAGGCGGGCCGCGGCGGCGCCGCCGCCTGCTCGCCGCCAGGGGGCGCGCTGAGCCCGGCCCGCCCCGGCCGCCTGCGGGAGCCCCGCGCCGCCGCCTGCTCGCCGCCAGGGGGCGCGCCGCCGGGCGTGGTGCCGGTTCTGAGCGCGCACAGCCCCTCCGTGGGCAGCGAGTACTTCATTCGCCTGGAGGGGCCCGCGCCCGCCGCCGGCCACGACCCCGACTGCGCCGGCTGCGCCCCGCGCTCCCCGGGCCCAGAGCGCGAGGATTCCGACGGCGCGGCCGCCTCGCCGGCCACGGAGCCGCCGCTGGGCCAGACGCTTCCCGCTGCCGGCCCCCGGGGCCGCCCTGACCTCCGCCCCGACCGGAGCCCCACGCGCGGCCCGCCCTGCCCCTCGCCCTCGCCCGGGGCCCCGATGCCGGCGAAGGCCGCGGCGGAGGGTGCTGTGTTTGGGGACCCGCTGGGCGCCTGCACCTCTGGGACGGCAGGACCCCGGCTGCCCAGCAGCAGGCGGGCCCCCGCGCCCCGGGTCCCGGGCTGCCCGGGGAGCCGCACGGAGGGCAGCCGCGTGGATGGCTGTCCGGGCAGGGAGCGTGCCCTCCAGGCCGTCCCTGCGCTGGGCCACCCCCTGGCCCCCGAGACCTCCAGAGCGCCTGTCCCGGGGCCAGAGGGGGCCTGCCTGGGCCGGGACCTCCCCTGTCCGTGTCCTGCCGAGGGCCTGGCACCTGCCGGGAGCCTGGCCACACACCCCTGGACAGAGGCAGCAGAGAGGGGGGGGCCCAGCCCCCCGACAGAGCCCAGGAGCGCAGAGGAGGCCGAGGGCCCTGCGGCACCCCAAATACCCCTTCCGTCTGCCCCGACCCCTTCCCTGGAGGGAGCCCTGCTTCCCGCGGAGGAGGCCCGTGCCCCCACGGCCCCGCCCGCCTCCCCCGCGCCCCCCGGCGGCCAGGCCGCGGCCCCGGAGCCGGCCCCCACGTGGGACGGAGGCAGCGGCTCCCTGGAGCGGGAGGCGCCGGGCAGCGAGGACGGGGACACCACCGAGGCCACGTCCGGCGTGTTCACCGGCGTGTCCAGCGCCGGCCCCCCGGCCGAGGGGCTGGGCTCGGCGCCGGCCCCCCGCTCCCTGCAGAGGCAGGAGGCGCCCCCCTCGCCGGACCCGCCGGACATCCCGAGCTCGGCCAGCGGCGGCGGCTGCGAGGCGTGCAGCCCGCCAGCCGAGGGCGGCGCCGGGGGGCAGCCCCGGGCCCTGGACAGCGGCTACGACACCGAGAACTACGAGTCCCCCGAGTTCGTGCCCAAGGAGGCGCCCGAGCCAGGGGCGCCCGAGGCCCCGGGGCGGCCGGCCCCCGAGGGGGAGGGCCCCGGGCCGGACACGGACACGGCGCTGCCGGCCTCCCTCAGCGAGAAGACCCCCTACCGCGACTCGGCCTACTTCTCGGACCTGGACACGGAGCCCGAGCCCCCAGCGGGGCCGGAGAAGGGGCCAGAGCCGGGCCTGGGGCACGCCCAGAGCCTGGGGCCGCGGCCAGCACAGCCGTCGGAGCCCTGGGTGCCCGGGGAGGCACAGAGTCCTGGCCCCAGAGCGGGGTCCCCACTGCCACTTTGGGGGGACCCCTCCCCTGGCCCCAGGCAGGAGGTGCCCCGGCCCCAAGGCCCAGCCCAGGTGCCGCCAGGGCCCGGTCCTGGGCGTCCCAAGGTCTTCCTTCTGACCCCGGTCCCGCGGGGCTCCGAGAGCCCCCGCCCCGAGCCTCCCGCGGCCCGCGGCCCGCCGCCCGCCCTGCCGGCAAGGACAGGGGGCGCCCCCGGAGCCCCGCTCTGCCCGGCCCGGGCGGAGGGCCTGCCGGAGGACGAGGACGAGGACAGCGAGGACAGCGACGGGTCGGACGAGCTCGGCGGCTACAGCGTCCAGGAGCCGAGCGAGGAGAGCGAGGACGAGGCGCCCGTGCCGGTGGTGGTGGGCGAGAGCCAGAGCGCGCGCCGCCTGCGCAGCCTGCTCAAGATGCCCGGCCTGCTGCCCGCCGCCTTCCGCCCGGACCTGGAGCCCAAGAGGAAGGCCGTGTCCTTCTTCGACGCCGTCACCGTCCACCTCTTCGACCAGGTGGGGGGCTGCTGGGCGTGGGGCCGGGCCGGGGCTCTGCAGGAGGGGGCGGGGCTCCGCAGGGGGCGGGGCTCTCAGGGGGCGGGGCTCTGCAGGAGGGGGCGGGGCTCTGCAGGAGGGGGGCTCTGCAGGGGGGGCGGGGCTCTGCAGGAGGGGGGGCTCTGCAGGGGGGGCGGGGCTCTGCAGGAGGGGGGGCTCTGCAAGAGGGGAGGCCGGGGCTGCGCGGGGGTGGAGGCCGGGCCGCGGTGGGCGGGAAGCAGGAGTGGCGGCCCACATCACCCGCTGCCCTGACCCCGCAGGAAAGCCCCACCCGGGAGCTCGGGGAGCCCTTCCCCGGAGCCAAGGAGTCGCCTGCTGCCTTCCTGCCCGGTAGTCCCAGCGCCCCCAGCCGGCTGCGGCCCCCTGAAGGCTCCCCCATCCCCTTGACTGGCCCGGAGGGTGAGCTGGGGTGGGGCCTGCAGGCGCAGGAGGGGAGGGGAGGGGCCTTGTGTAGTGGGTGTGGTCTGAGGGTGGGCCTATGGGGATGGTGCAGTGTAGAGGGCGTGGTCTGAGGGCGGGCCTATGGGGATGGTGCAGTGTAGTGGGCGTGGTCTGAGGGCGGGCCTATGGGGATGGTGCAGTGTAGTGGGCGTGGTCTGAGGGCGGGCCTATGGGGATGGTGCAGTGTAGAGGGCGTGGTCTGAGGGCGGGCCTATGGGGATGGTGCAGTGTAGTGGGCGTGGTCTGAGGGCGGGCCTATGGGGATGGTGCAGTGTAGAGGGCGTGGTCTGAGGGGCAGGGCCAGGGTCCTGCTACGTCATGGGTGGGTGGGGTGTCATGGCGGGGCAAGGCCTGTGATGTCACTGGCAGTGACGTCAGTGACCACGGTGTCTTGCAGGCGGGGCGCTCCCCTGGGATGGCGGCTTCCTGCTGATGCCGGTCAGGGAGCCCGCCCCGGCCGTCCCCGCCGCCCCCCCCAAGCCGGCGGCGCCCGGCCCCTCCTCGCGCTTCACCGTCTCACCCACGGTCTCGCCCACGCCCGCGCCCGCCTCCCGCTTCTCCATCACGCACATCACGGACTCGGACGCCGGCTCCGTGGGAGGTGAGGCTGCCGCGGGGCCGGCGGGGCCGGGACAGTGAAGTGGCGATCAGGAGGGGCACCCGAGGGTGCCAGCTCACTGTTCAGGCGGGAAACTGAGGCTCCGAGGGCCGGCCGGGTCGCGGTGTGTCTGTCTTGGCCCCTTGGCAGGCCTCGCCTCCCTGTCCTCTGGCCTGAGCCTGAAGGCTGCCTGGTCCTCGGGCCTCACTCTCTTCTCGCTTTTCCGAAGGGACAGGCTGGACACTGAGTGCCCTGCCCTGCCCTCTGCTGCCCTTAGTCCCAAACCTGCGGCAGCCTCGCCCACCAGGTGCTGGTGCTGGTGGGTCAGTGGAGAAATGGGTGTGGCGCCCACTAGGGGGCAGGCAGTGGTGGCCCAGGCCAGGAGGGGACGTGGGGGTCCTCAGACCTCTCTGACCTCGGTCCCGTTCACCAGGCCCTGCAGGAGGTGCCGGGGTCAGCTGTGAGGAAGCATGAGCCCTGCTGGTCCCGCTCTGGGCCCAGGGGACGGGCAGAGCGGGGACGGACCACGCGGGGACCGGCGATGGTCGGCAGCAGCTTCCTGCACCTCTGCCCGCAGCACCCTGACGGGGCGGCCGCGCGTGCCAGCCAGCGCTGCCCCCGGGAAGCCCCACAGCCCCCGCCCCTGTCCTGCCGCCGTGGTCGGACTGCTTGGTCTCGGAGGGCAGGGGACCACGCGCTGCCCACTGACCCCTGAAGGGCGATGCAGGGTGCTGGGCCCCACGCCAGGCGAGGGACGGCACTGCCGCTGGGACGGCCTCTCCCTGTCCCTCGGCCCCCTCTGCTGGCCTCTGGGCGAGCTCAGTGCAGAGGGGCCGGGCTTGGGCCGCCGCCCTCACAGTCTGGCTGTGATTCCCCTTCGCCGACTCGGCTGGACCCCTGGCTCTCCCTCCCTGCAGGGTCCGGGCCCACACCGCCTCGGGGTCCCCCTGCTGGAGCCCGGGGCTCAGCTTGAAAGATGGGGAACTTCAGGCCCCGCCCCTGCCTGGGCCCAGCTCCAGGGGTGCCCTCCACTGCCGCTGTGCGCAGCACCCTCTGAGGGCACGGCCCGCCCGCCAGCTGCCAGAAGACGGTGGGGTGCCCCAGGGCCGGGGCCCCGCCGGCGGAGGGGACCGGTGCAGGGGAGGGCGGCGGCACGGGCTGCCTTGGTACCTGCTGTTCCGCCAGGGAGCCGCCGAGGACTGCAGGTGTTGTTGCCAAAGAGACAGGTTGTGTGGGTGGGAGTGTGGGTGGGGCCGTTTCGGTTTCTGTTTTTACTGGTTGGAGGCGGAGGGTGCTGGTGCAGTGACTCTCCTGTTCCCTGTTTGTTTTTTCGAGAAATCGAGCCAAGGAAAGCCTTCGGCTCCGTGTGCTTCTTTGGGGTTTGCAGATCAAGCCTCGGGCGGGAGGGCCCTGCCCCCCACCGGGCCCTGCCTAGCGGGATGAGGAAGGGCCACAGACACCCCCAGGAGCCTCCCCACCGGCCCAGGGGAGCCGTCCCTCAGCACAAGGGCAGTGGCGAGCCCCCCCTCCAGCCCGCTCCGGGCCCCGCCCCCGGGCCTGGCCCCGCCTCCTGGCCCGGCCCCTGCCCTCTGCCCCTGCCCTGGCCCCGCCCCAGCTCCTGTCCAGGCCCCGCCCCTGGCCCCGCCCCGCCCCGCCCCCTGCCCCTGGCCTGTTCCCGCCCCCAGCTCCTGGCCTGGGCTCAGGTGCGGGGCTCCTGCCTCAGGCCTGGGTGGAGCGGCTCTGCCGGGAGGGAGGAAGGGAGGGAGGGAGGTTTGAGGAGGACAAGGACGGGCGCAGTCACAGCCCGGCCTCCATGCTGTACTCGGCACAAATTCTAATAAAGTTTCTAAAGCCTGGTACTTCGGCTGACATACGGAAGTAGCTGGACAGGGGTCCTGTGCAGAACCCCAATGGCATCCAGCTCGGAGACCCAGGCCACAGCGCCTACCCCCCCCCCCCCCCGCCCTCGGGGACGGGGAGGAGAAAGGTGGGAAGGGGGCTGGGCAGGAGGGGCCTGGGGTGGGGGCCCAGCAAAGCCCCAGCCGAGGGCCTGCCAGGAAGGTTGGTCCCCACCAGAGAAGGAAGGCCCCCCCAGCCCAGGCCCCACCCCCGAGCCTCCCGCCCAGGTGCCCTGCCAGCCAGGAGACATCACAGCGGGCACAGGTGGAGCAGTTGTTTATTGATCGGACACCTAGGAGCAGGCGGGGCTGGGCTCCCCGCAGCCACTGCTGCAGACTGTCCTTCCCTCGCTCTGGGCTCTGGGCCCACGGCCTGCCGGCAGGCCCGGCCCACCAGTCCCTCAGCCGGGCAGCGCCGGTCCCAGGCGCAGCGGGTTCAGGGGAGGCGTGAGGAAGTCTCTGGAGGCGGCCAGGGGAGTCGGAACCAGGGCTCCCAGGAGGGCGGGGAGGGCCGTGGCCCGTGCTGAGGGTGTCAGCTGAGGAGGGGGGCAGACCTGTCCTTGGTCGCCGTCGGCTTCAGCTGGACCCTGACGAAGGGGTTCCTGTGGAGGAGAGGGCGGCGTTAGTGTGGGGGTGCTGTGAGTCGGGGCGCCTGGGACAAACGGCACGACTGGACCCCGGGGCCTCAGTCTGCCCGCCTGTAAGAGGAGGACTCGGGGGCTCGGAGCCAGGGCAGGGCGGGTTGGGGGGCCACTTTGCCCTCCACTCCTGCCCTGGGGCCGGGACCCAGCGCCCCGCAGTCCCCGGGGGCCGCCCCTCCAGTCTGGGAGGTGCCCACAGGGCCCAGCGGCCCGGCCCCTGTGCGAGGACACACCTGCGGACACACACAGCCCAGCAGCCCCCACGCCCGGCCATGCATCCCGGCCCGTGTGGCCGAGCTGAGCGGACAGACAGGAGGCGCACGCACCCGGCTCCCCGAGAACCGCCTCGCAGCAGGCGGCAGCACCCGTCCCCGGCACACCCCCCGCATGCCGAGGCCACAGCGGACGGACGGACGGACGGACAGATGGGCTGGCCAGACACAGGCTGAGATGGAACGGAGGAGCGGGCGGCGCCCGCCTGGCCCTCGGGACGCCCGTGCTCGGCGCCAGGGAGCCGGACGCAGGCCGCGGGGACAGACGATGGACACAGGCGGACGGACAGGACCACACTCCGAAGCACGCGGCTCCGCGCCGTTACCTGGGCGGAGGGGCCTCTGCTCCGGGGCGGCGTCCCCGCGGGCGCGGGCGCGGGCGTGGGCGTGGCGGGCGCAGTCCTGGATGCCGGGCGCCCGCGGGAGGGGCACCGCCCGTGCTTCCCGGGCACTTGTCTTCAAAGCACTACCCTCGGCGCCGCTGAGGGAGGCCGCCTCCCCTCCGCGCCTGAGGCTTCAGTTCCGGGTCGTGCCCACCTGGGGCCTCGGCGCCTCACCCGGCCTCTCCGCCTGCCCTGCACCCAGGAGCTCCGGTGGCGCTGGCCCGGGCAGGGGCCGCGTGCTGGCTCCCGAGGTGTCCGCCCCTGGGCGCAGGCACCGGTGGCCCCTGCCCGGCTCCCCCTCTGCTAGAGGGTCCCCGGGGCCTGGAATTGGGGCAGGTCTGGGCCGAGCAGGGGAGGCCGGGCGGCTCCCATGGGACCAGAGCTGTGGGCAGCGGCCGGGAGGGTGTGGGCGCGCACAGCTCTGCCCTGACCCCTTCCCCGAGGTCAGTGGGGAGAGGGGTTATAGGGCCAGAAAGGCCCCGCCATGAGGGCTTCTGGCCTCTGACCTCTGACCCCACGTCCTGACCCGCTCCCCAAACACTGGCCGGGGCCCTCATGCCTGTTCGTACTGCAGGTGGCGTCACCAAGACCCCAGGCGGACGACACCCCACCTCCCAGCACAGAGGGAGGGCACAGCCCCCAGCACCTGTCACTTTCTGGAAGGTTCTTCCTTCCGGGAAAGAACCTGCTCGTGAGCTACCCGGGGAGGGAGCCTGTGGCCGGGGAACAGCCCAGGTCGGCACCAAGATGGCAGGACGGCCTGAGGGCTGGTCAGGCCCGGGCAGCGCCAGCACGCGGGCGGACGGCGGCCTGCACACAGGCCCGGCCGGAGCGGCCAGGGGCACGGCCTGCACAGGGGACCGCCCGGCTGACCCCGGGGGGCTCCATGGCGCACCGGCCCTTCGCCGAGCCGCCACGGGCATCCTGAACGGACAGGGCGTGGCTGGCGCCTTCTCTGCGGGGAAGGTTCCGGCTCCGGGCGCAGAGCGGCCTCGGGGCCGAGGGCGATGCAGGGCAGGCTCAGAGCGCAGGGGCCCAGGGCCCCGGGCAGCCCTTAGGGCCCACACCACGGCGCCTGCCCCGCCAACCCCAATCCCAGTCTCCGGAACCGGACCCCTGGCACCAACGGCAGGCCGCTCTGAGGACAGCCAGTCCTGACCTGGCGGCTTCTCCTCGGGGGGAGCAGGGCCCCGGGACCCGGCACAGGCCTCCACTTCCTCCCGACCGGTCTCGTCTCTAAGCCCAGGTGGCTCTCAGAGCGGCAGGACCTGGGCCTTCTGGAATCTTCCCGCCCCACCCGCCCAGACCTCGGCCGAGCTGGGAGGCTCCTCAGCCGACCACAAGTGACTCAGGAGCCGGGTGACAGCTGGGGGCCTGTGCCAGGTGCACCCACTTCACCAAGAGTCCGCGGGGCCCCGGGGCTCCCTGCACCCAGAGGTGGGGTCCCCCAGCCCCAGCCTTCTGGGCCCCCGGAGGCAAGGATGCTCAGCCCGACGGCTTGGAGGGACCAGGCAGCACAGCTTGGTGGACAGGCGGGCCATTCTGAGGGCCGGACACGGCACCCCTGAGGCCGGAGAGGAGGTGGAGGCCCAGGGCGACCATGGGGCCGCCAGAGGCATTCCCACTGTTTCCCAAACTCCAGGAGCACCTGGCTCCAGAATGTTCTGGAAATCGCTGCAGCTCGCCAACCCAAAGGTGGCGGCAGAGAGGAAGCCCAGCTCTGCCGGGTCTGGCTGCCCAGGGGATGGCAGTGCCAGGACACCCGTGGCCAGCTGACCTCCATCCTCGATAAAGGACCAGGATGTGCCCACAGGGCCCCCTCAGTGTCTCAGGGTGGGGGTGGGGCCCGGCCATGGGGCTGAGCTGGCAGCCACAACTCTGCACCCAGGGTCCCCAGGGGGCAGACGGCGGGCGGCTCCTGGGAGCTCTGCCCCGGTCCCCCCGGGCCTCCAGGGGGGCTGCAATACTCACCAGCCTGGGGGTCTCGGGTGGTCCCAGACCCACGCCCACAGGGCCCCGAGGGAACCCTCAGCCAGAGGAGCCCCATCTGATCACCAGGGAGACCCCGATTGTGGCCGAAGCAGCAGCGGAGGAAGGAGAAACCGGACAGAGGGCAGCCCGGCTGGCAGTGGGGTGCCCAGGGCCGAGGAGCCCCGCAGAGAAAGACCTTGAGCCCGGAGCAGCCGCAGGGAAGCGAAGGCCTGGAGCCCTGAGCGAGCATGCTGGCACCCATGGCCCGCCCCGCCGCCGGGCAGAGGCCGGAGGGCCTGCCGGCCCCGTGGACGCAGACTGCCCAGCGTGAGTCACTTACTAACTCGAGACGGCAGCTCAGAACCGGGCCACTTCCACCTCGGGGCTGCAAGGGAACACAGGGCTGTTGCTGCAGGTACGGGGGGTCCGGGCAGAGACGGGCACCCAGGGCGGGAGCACAGGGCCGGCCCGTGGCCCCGGGCTCCCAGGCGGCGGCGCGGAGCCCCATGGGGCTGCAAGAAGGTGCCACACCCAACTCGATGCAATAAATAAAACTTTTATTCAAACCACTGCAGTACAGGGCACAATTCAGATTTAAAAAAGAAAAGGCGGGAACCATCGTGAGCACTTCACACCTTCGTTCGAGCTGGCGGTGTCTACGTTCGCGCGCGGAGTCCCTGGGTTGAGAGCTGCGAGCGAAGGCGGGACCAGCACGGAGGGCTGGGCAGCCCACGTCTGGCTTTTTTGCATTTTCCTTGAATATAAAACGGTCTGTGTCTTGGCGGCTTCTGTCGCCAACGCTCCCGGCCGCGTCCCAGTCCGCGGGAGGCTCTTGCTAAGTCATGCCGCTGTGAAAGGAGCGCCCGCCGGCGGCTCCCGGCTCCGCGGCAGGAAGGCCGGGCCGGGGCCGCCCTCGCCGGCTTCCCGGCTTCAGCGTATGAGGAGGCAATACCAGTAGCCACTGAGTCCAGCGTGTCTCTTTCTGAAGCCAGCAAGACACACAAAAAGACGAGAGCGCTTAGGGGCACGGGGTACCTTCCCGGGGGCGGCAGGCGTGCGGGCAGTGCCCGGAGCCGCCCTCGGTGCCTCTGCCCCGTGCCGCCGGCGGCCGAGCCGCCCTCACCAGGCCAGTGCAGGGACCGGTGTCCGGGACGCAGGGTGGGGTGGCCCTGGAGGTCTTTGGCATGTCCGTGCGGCCAGGTGGCCCTGCTCCCGCCCCCTCCCGCAGGGTGCTGGGCGAGGGCCGCCGCCGAGAGGGAGGCCGCGCTGGGCGCCGGACGCCGTCCACGGAGTCCGGGGAGCCCTCAGGCGCCGGCAGCGGCACAGCCTCCCCAGGGCAGCCTCCCAGGGCCCGGCCAGAGCCGGGGGCGGGAGCAGGGGAGCCGCCCTCCTGTCTGACAGGTGCCCCTGGCGGGTCAGATGCAGAAGTAACAGTAGCACACCGGAGTCCATGCAGATCTTTTTCTGGTTTGTTTTGAGGGGAAAAAAAAGTCCTTTTCCCGTTTTCAGTTTTTGCTGTGTGTTTTTTTTGTTTTGTTTTTTTCTTTTTCTTTCTTTTTTTTAAGGTTTTTCTTTTTCTTCAAACGTCAGAGCGGGCTCAGGCGAGCCTTTGAAAGAGCAGCGAGTGCAGCCTCGGCAGATGGGCAGCGGCCAGGACACGGGCACGCTGCTGGCGGGCGGGCCACGCGTGGCGTGTCCACGGGAGCGGAGGGGGGCAGCACCATGGACCGTGGGGATCTGAGTCTGGGGTCACCAACCAAAAAGGCGAGAGGGGCGGGTGGGGAAGAAAAACGACCCGAAAACAAACCGACGAGAGCGAGAGGGACGTGGAGGCAGGCGGCGGCTCCTCCGCGGCAGAGTGTGTCCCGTCCTCACACCGTGGACACCAGCGTGCCGCTGCCGCTGCGAACAGAGCAAGCACAGCTGCCGGCCGCGCCCGCCGCCCCGCTCAGCGCCGCAGCCTGGCTGGCGCGGGCGCCCGGAGCGGGATGCGGGCAGAGCCGGGCAGGGGCGTGAGGCAGTGCCCAGCGCCGGTGCCCGGAGTGGGCCAGGCAGAAGGGGCCGTGGGAGGGAGCGGGAGCGCATGGCTGTGGCCAGTCGGCGTGCTGGGGCCGGGCTGGGCAGCACACACTGGCTCCCGCTCCCCCGCGGGCAGAGGCAGCCCTGGAGCCCCGCTCGGCGATGCCTGAACTTGGCGAAGCCTCGGGCGGGGCGTCCTGCCTAAGGGTCTGATGGGCACGGATCACGGGCCCCGGACCCTGCCTGCCTGACCCGAGAGGCCCCGTGGTCCCCCTCCCCCCAGCCCCCCCGTTCCCAGCACAGCGCACGGCTCCTCACCTGCTCACAGCCCGCGCCCCGTAGTCGTCCAGACCCTGGGGAGGAAAGAGGCAGTCAGGCTGGTCCCGGCACGAATGCGGGGTTGGGGGGGCTCCTACAGCTGCGGGTGCAGAAGGTCCCCTACCAGCAGTCAGGGGGAGCCCCCTCTCCAGCAGCCGGCTCACGGCACACACCACCCGAACCCGATGACTGTTCCCTGAGTCCCATGGCGGAGCCCTGACAGGTGGGTCCCGGCCAGGACCAGTGAGGTGTGGGGGACACAGGCCCACAGGCTGCAGAGGGGG
>OY882873.1:47540407-47785407 GCA_963693515.1 Pipistrellus nathusii | reverse complement strand
CTCCGGGTTCGTAGGTCGCTGCTCCACCTCTGAGCCACCCTGGCCAGCTGGCAGCTGGGCCTCGGAGGACTGAGGGCTGAGGTGAGGGCCGGGTGACAGCCTGTGGAGGGGCTGGGACACGCCGTCCGTGGGAGCAGGGAGCCCGGCGGTAAGGGTGGTGGTGCGGGCCACGCCCCTCACTCCGGGGAGGGGCCGAGGAGCCCTGCACGGGGTGAAAAGCAACCGGCCACAGGCCTTCCCTTTGGAGCTTCCTGCGCGCCAACCCCAGCGCCGACCCCAGCGCCGCCAAGAGGCTGCGAAGCTGCCGGGACAAACCCACTGTTGGACCCGAGCCCCAGCCCCCAATCCTGACCCCGGTGCTGGCTGCCTCCTGGACGCCCACTCGCCATGACACCTCAACCGGACCGAGTCCTCAGACCAGCACCAACGGCCAGAACCACCAGGCCCCAGACGCGCTGGCGGCCAAGGCTGGAGTGGGGGCAGGCTCAGGGCAGGCCTGGGGGCGGGGCTGGGGGCGAGCTAATGTCCGGAGGGGACAGGGTGTCCACCTGGGGAGGTAAGTTCCGAACTAGAAAACGGTGAGCTACTTGTTGAGTCGTAACAAAACGTGAAACCATAAAAACCGGCACCAGCAGACCCCGCCCCCCGAGGCCACGGACGGAGGGCCCAGCACCTTGGGAGGAGTGACCGCAGGAAGAGGCTCTGGATGCGAAGTGCCCGCCCACAGATGTGACCCCGGCCCCGCCCACCGGAAGTGGCACACAGCTCCCGGCCAGCTCATTGGTGCAGGCCCTGGCCATGTGACTTGCTTTGGCCAATGGGATTTGAGTAGGAGTTATCTGTATAGTCAGGGAGCCCCAAGGCCAGTGTGCCTTTGTGCCCTGAGAGCACCCCCTCACTGTCCCCTCTGAACCCCACTGTCCCCTCTGACCCCCACTGTCCCCTCTGACCCCACTATCCCCTCTGACTCCCACTGTCCCCTCTGACCCCACTATCCCCTCCGACTCCACGTCCCCTCTGAACCCACATCCCTTCTGACCCCACGACCCCACGTCCCCTCTGAACCCCATGTCCCCTCTGAACCCCATTCCCCTCTGAGCCCCACTGTCCCCTCTGAACCCCACGTCCCCTCTGACCCCCATGTCCCCTCTGAACCCCATGTCCCCTCTGAACCCCATGTCCCCTCTGAACCCCACGTCCCCTCTGAACCCCACGTCCCCTCTGACCCGGCAGCCGCACTGGCGGCCATGCTGGCAGACGCTGGGGACCGGGCAGCAGCGTGGGACTGGCACCGCCTGCGGATCCCAAACCAATCGCGCAGGAAGCCCAGCGGGTGTGTAGGAGAGTGACTACCCACACCCAGCCCGAGGGGGTGCGCCAGGGGCGGGCCGAACGTTCTGGGGTGCGGGCTGGAAACTGTAAAGCCGCACGGCGGTGGGGGGTCCTGGGAGCAGAGCGGCTGTGACGCCTGTGGGGTCTGCAGCCCCCGCACCCGTGCATGTGGGAGCTGAGCTGCAGGCTGGGCTGCCGGAGCGGCTTCTGCAGAGCCGGCTCTTCCCCGGCAGCCCGGCCCTCCGGCAGGTGCAAGCCGGGCCACCAGGAGGCGGCCTCCCTCCCCCGCCCGAGGCAGCACCTCCGCCAGCTCTGACTCAGCGGGTGGGCGGTGCCGGCCGGTGGGCGCCCGAGGAGCAGGCTGTTCCTGGCCGGCTCAGCTGGAGGGCGAGGCCGACCCTCTGCCAGCGCAACGAGCCGCTCCCGCAGGCAGGCCCCGCCCCGCCCAGCCCGAACGTGGGCCCCCCCCACTGCCTGCAGCCCCCCCCCTTTCCACTCAACTCCCTGGGAGGGCAGTTAAATGGGCCTCAAAACAGCCACCCCACCCCCCACCCCCGAACAAGGCCTGGATCTGGGAGTCAGGCCTGGCCCCTCCACAAATGCCCGCGGCCACGGATGGCACTTGGGGAGAAAGGTCTGCACGCCCGCACCAGGCCTCCAGCAGGGGCGCCCTGCACCCCTCCCCCTCTCCCCTCTCCCCTCCTCTCCCCACTCTTCCTCCTCCTGCTCCACCTCCTCCTCTTCCACATCCCAAGCAGCTCAACTCAAGTACTTTTCCTCTGGTTAGAAAATGTGTGCCCCCCGCCCTCCTCCCAGGGCCCCCCTCCCCCAGTGCCCCCCCACCCTGCCCCCAGAAGCTCCCCTGCACAGGCTCCTGGGGGGACGGGAGCCTGCAGATCAGCCCCGGAGGCCTGAGCCAGGCACATGGGCAAGGCGTGAGGAGGAGGGGAGGGGGGGCTCCGCGGCGGCCGGGGCGCCTGCCGAGGGGACTGTCCACCCCCGAAGCCCTGAGGAGAGGCACGTGAGGGCCATGAGGACAGGAGGGCGGCGGCCCAGGGGCTGGGCCCGCTCCAGGCAGAGGGCCTGAGGGAGGGGCTCGCTCAGGGAGGGGCGTGCGGGAGGGGGAGTACCCAGCACAGGCAGCACCGTCTGGGCGGGCAGCACAGGCAGCCTGACCGTCCGTCACCCAGGACGCCGCGTAACGGGGACGCGGGCCCCCTGGGCACAGCGGAGCGCGGCTGAGAACAGCTCTCCCGCCTGGGCCCCGGGCTGGGACGGTTTCTGGGTTTCCAGGCTGCCCGCCCTCCCCCGTCCCCCTCCGTCCCCGGAGCAGAGCAGCCGGCTGGGCCAGGCCCAGGCTGGCCTCGTTAGCGGCTGGCAGCCCCCAGGGCGGGGGCGGGGCTGCGTCTTATGTTTAAGTTTCCACTTATTCAGAGGCCGGTCGGGGGAGCCAGAGCTGGGGGGTGGGGGGCAGCGCAGGCAGAGGCTGCGGGGCCAGAGCGTCTGTCTCCCTGGGCGGCTCCGGAGCACAGGTGGGAGAATACTGCCCCCCACGGCCTGGGCCACCCGGCTGGGGCGTGAGGGGGGAGCGCCACCCTCCCCGGGGCCCTGGGTGTCCAGCGGCTGGGGCACCCAGTCTGGCTGGGCAGAGCCCTGGGCACGGCCACGTGGCGCCAGGCTGTTGAGGAACAGCGGCTGCCCGACCTCCTTCCTGGACACCCAGGCTCGCGGGGAGACAGGCTCCGGAAGCCCGAGAGCCGGACACGGGCGCGGCCCCCGGAGGGCTCCGGGCCACGATGCCCCCTGTGGGCGAGACCCCACGAGCTGCGTCTGCGCCGGACACGGGCACAGGAGGGCGAGACGGCCCTCACCTGCCAGGGCTTGGCAGCGGGCGCGGCACGGGGCCGGCCCCTCCCGGCTGTGCCTGTTCCCGGCTTAGCGGGTGCCATGGCGACGGCGCTATAGAAACACCCAGCTGACAGCGTTTAAGACCCACGGCTGCTCCCACTGAGGCTGCTCCCACTGAGTCACTGGGGCTGAGCAGCCTGCAATCCGAGAAGACAAAAGTGATCCCACCCGGCTCTCCCTCCAAAGCCGGGGTGCCACCGGGGGAGGGGTGCGCGGGAGCTGTGCCTGCCGCACTGTCCACCTCAGCCCGGCGCAGCCGTGCCCCCACGGTTCTCAGCTTGTGAACGCACGGAATCCCGCCGCCGCCGCCGCCGCCGCCGCCGCGGGGACCTCCAGGGACTGCGAGGGAGCCCCAGCCCACCGGTCCCTGGACTCAGCCGGCTGCAGCGGGGCTGCCCTGGGCGGGGCCAGCCGTGCCCCTCCGGCTCTGACTGGCCTGGCACGCCCACCATGAACAGGAAGTGGCCGGGGTCAGCGGGGGAAGCCCAAGCCCGGGAGCCTGCGTGTGGCGGCCGGACCATGGTTCCGTGGTTCCGTGGCCAGGAGCCCTGACAGCCTCACTGAAGCGCCAGGCTCAGGGAGAGAGGTGGGGACTGAGCGGCTGCCGCCGGGCTGAGGGGGGCAGTGCTGCTCAGGGAGAAGAGGGGCCTCCCTGGCGGCTTCGGGGACCCTAGGGCCCGGTTCTGGTTCCTGGGGCAGGACTGTCCTATCAGACCCAGCTGCCCTCGCCCCTCAGGGTGCTGGCCAGTGTGTGCCCACGCCCCACCCCAGCTGCAGAGGCCCGAGGGAGCCCCCCGAGCTGGCCGGCACCAACAAAGGATCGAGGCCCACAGACCACCCTCCCCCGAAGCCAGGGGACGCGGGTCCCCCTCAAGCATCCCCACTGTCCGGCCTGGGGACTGTTCCGAGGCCTGGAGAAGGTCGGAGGTCACACTCCGCTGCTCGGCCAGGTGGCCTCTGAGTGCTGAGCCCACGGGGTCTCCCTCAAGGAAGCGGGGGTCCAGGAGGCCCCCACCTGCGGGGCAGCCCCCCTACCCTGGCCACGGGGGATCGGCAGGTGCCAGAGCCACACCCGACCTCAAAGACTGAAATGCTTCCTCCACATTCCTGCCATGTCACGTGCCGGGAAACCACCCAACAGGCAGCTAGCGAGCACTTCCCTAAGCCAGCTTCCTGCTCCTGCCTGCGCCCGGGCCCTTCAGGGAGGCCTGTCCCGGCTCTAAGGCCCAAGAGGCTCCACATTACTCCAGCGCCAGGAAGGAGGCACCGGCCGCACCCCTGCACCGTGGGCGGCAGGGGGGAGCTTAGTCCTGGCGCACAAAGGGGCGGAGTCCCCACAGGCCGAGGCCCCCCTGGGCACGGAGGCCCCCCTGGGCACGGAGGCCTGGCACGGTCCCAGACCTCTGGCTTCTCGCACTCTGCCCCCCCGAGGCCCCTGCCCAGCCCGTGCCAGAGGGATGCATCCTGAGCCTGCGACCCACAGGGCACAGCCCCGCCGCCAGCGCCTCTTCAAAAGCCACGTGGTAACGTGGTAACGGGACCAGCCTCTGCCATTATCCTCCTTGACGATCTAAATTACGGTTCTTTAGCTCTGCCTGTTAATTACACACCCCTGAAATAGAAGCTGCCCCCCCCCCCAGGTCGCCCGGGACACGCGCCTGCCAGAGCCCGAGCCGGGAGCCGAGGCCAACGGGCACCCAGGACCTCAGACCAGGACCAGCCGGGCTGCCTGTCACTGTCCCCACACAACTCCCCCGCCCCCGCAGCTTTCCTCTCAGAGAGGGAGGGGAAGGAGAAAGGGGAGGGGGAGGGAGGGGGGCCAGGCCTGGCCGTGCCCCCTGGCCGCTCGGGCCCGGCAGCCCCAGCCCCAGCGCCCCCACCCCCCTTTCCCAACAGGACTCTGCCGCCACCAGCAGCTCCAAGGGCTGCCGGCAACTCTCACAGAGACCAGTCAGGCTGCCACCGCACCCCACCACCGAGGGGACCCGCGTGGCTGAGACCCCAGGGCCAAAGGGACGGGGTCGCCAGCCGAGGCTTGTGGCTCACGGGACATCCTCTGTGGTGCCCGGAGGGCGGGCAGCACATCCACTTCCCGAGGGACCCGCGTCCCAGTTAGCGCAGGAGCCTCTGTGCCAGTGCCGTCACCAGCAGCTCGCAGCGCCGGCTGACCCAGCCCCCGCCATGGCGGCACCTTGTGTGTCAGGCATGGGGGGCCTCCGCCTCCACCAAGGGGAGCCTGCGGGCGCTTGGCCACAGGCATCTCACCCTCCCTGCCGGCTCCCAGACGGCCGTTACCGAGGGCCAGCTGGTCCCGGGAGGGGCCGGGCTGCAGGGGAGCCTCCGTGTTCGGGGCGCGCTCCGGCCTGGACGAGCCCTGACACGTGCTGGTGGCGGAGCAGTGCGGGGGCCACCCCAGCAGCTGCGTTCACGGCGCTGCCAGAGGAGCCGGGGCGGCTGGCCTGGAGGGCGGTGTGCGCTTTATGGGGGCGGAGGGGGGCGTAGAGGGCTCCATGGAGCACACCTCACAGCCCTAGGACACGCGGGCCAGAAGCAGCCCCTCGGACACGGCATAAGCACCGACTCCTGCGCCCCCCTCGCCCCGTCCTCAGCCAGCCCCAGGGCGCCCGGTGCAAGCTGGGCGGGGTGCCATTCTCCTCTGGGACAGTGGGGGCGCTGTACCAGGCTCAGGCTTCCAGGAAGCACCTGGCAAACCATCTCGGTGGCGGGGTAGGGGTGGGGGGAACCTCAGGGCCGCTCCCAGGCGTCACGATGGTCCACAGACCGTGGACGCGGGGAACGGGAAGGTGTGCTCAGAGGGCAGGCTGTGTCCTTGCCGCTAACACACACAGACGCGTGGGGGCTGCAGGCTGTGGTGGACGGGGGCAGGTACTGGGGGATGGGATTACTGCCCCCCCAGAGCTCGCAGCTTCCCACAGGGGGCTGACCCTCATCTGCTGTTGCCACACACACAGACAGGCACACACGTGTGCTTACACACGCACACATGTGCACAGAGGCACTACACACACGTACACACACACACTTGCACATGCCCAGTCAGCAGTGGGGGTGTATGCAGCCAGCCCGACTAGCAGGAAGGTGGGCTCTGAGCGGAGGGCGGACCCAAGTGCCAACCCCCGCTGTCCAGGTGCCCCCCACGTTGCCACTCCTGACGGGCGGGGAGCATTTGGGACAACAAGTGGGGTCCTTTTTCCCGTCCCTCCGTATCTGGGCCATGTGACCTTGGGGAGCAGGTGGCGGGGCTGTCTGCGAGGTGGCCGGGGTGTGGGATCGGGGAATTGGGGCCAAGCCCCTCCGGGTCCTGCTGCCCTACATCCTGGCCTCTCAGCACTCAGGCCTGCGACCTGGCGAGAGGCTGAGTGACAGGACCCGGCGCCCCGCCCCCGCCCGCCAGTGCCATCTGCCTCGGCCGGCAGGGCGGCCAGAGCTGAGACAGGCGGACACGAGGGCCTCAGCTCAGGTCCCAGCGAGGCTGAGAGCCCCCACGGCCTCCCCCGGCCCAGGACAGACACGCCGCCCACCGGAAGTCTGTGCGAGCTGCGGGCAGTCACCGCCCCTGTGCGCCGCCGCCCCGCCCGCCCACCTGCAGCTCCTTGTCCGAGTACTTCTGCGGGTTCTTGCTGCCCTGGCTCTTCTTGCGCAGCTTCTTCAGCTCGGCCTGGCACTTGTCCAGCGCGTCCCCCCGGCTCCGCTGCTCCGTCTGGTACTTCTTGAGCGCGGCCTGCGGGGACAGAGGTGTGAGCCCCGGCCCTGCTCCTGGGACCACGGTCAGGCTGGGGCCGGCATGAGCCTGGGACGTGGTCCCTGTGGGTGAGGGAGTGGGCGCGGGTTCCAGGAAGCGGCCATCATGCCACCGTCTTTACTCACAGCCCCCAAGTGGGCACAGGGGAGCCGGGCAGCGGGGTCTCACTGGGCAGGATAGGGCGCTCAGAGGAACCTCTTGGGGCAGGAGGGAGGGGCTACTTACACTCAGGTACCTGGAGTCCAGCTCCACCTTCTGCTCCAGCTGGGTGAGCAGCTCATTGTGAAAGGACTTCAGCTGGGGAGAGAGCGCGCACCGCGTCAGCTCAGGCCGCGGCGGGGAGCGCACAGTGGGCCGGGAAGAGCTCCCGGGCGCAGCGGGGAGCGCACAGTAGGCCGGGAGGAGCTCCCAGTGGGCAGGGAAGAGGTCCCGGGCGCAGCGGGGAGTGCACAGTGGGTCGGGAGGAGCTCCCGGGTGCGGCGGGGAGCACACAGTGGGTCGGGAAGAGGTCCCGGGTGCGGCGGGAGCGCACAGTAGGCCGGGAGGAGCTCCCGGGTGCGGCGGGGAGCGCACAGTGGGTCGGGAAGAGGTCCCGGGTGCGGCGGGAGCGCACAGTAGGCCGGGAGGAGCTCCCGGGTGCGGCGGGGAGCACACAGTGGGCGGGGAAGCAGACAGGGTCCCGCTCCTGGCACAGGTGGGAGGTGACTCCAGGGAAAGAGGAGCACCTGAGCCCAGAGCGGATGACCCCGCAGGCGCAGCCGGGCCCCGGGAGCCGGGGGCTCTGGGCGGAGCGGGACAGAAGCCGGGGTCAGACGCCGGGCCGTGCAGGCCGCGGGCTGGGCTCACCGTCTCCTCCAGCTGGTTCTGGATCTGCCGGTGCACCTCGGCCATCTGGAAAAGCACGTCGCCTGCACAGGAGGCGAAGACAAAGACGGGTGAGGGTTCGGTCCCCGTTCCGCCCCCACGTGGCTGAGTAGTGGACGCCAGACCCACGCGCTCTAGCTGGTGGGCCGGGACGCCCGCAGTCTCCCAGCATTCCCCGGGACAGCAAGGCTGGGCCTGGTGCTCCCTCAGTGTCTGGCGGAGCAGTGGGGACACAGGGTGTCGCACGAAGGGCACCTGTCCTTGGAGGCCCTTCCAACCTGCACGTTAGGGGGCTGGGGCAGGAAGGACCCCCACGGCCACAGAGGGAGGCGCCGGCGTGGTCACTGGATTGGCAGGAACTCGCCAAGGACCTTTTTGGTGGCAGGTGCTGCACATGCTGAGAACACGGAGCCGGCAGCCACCCCGCCCGCTGCCACCCCAGCAGCAGGACCGGCGCCCCCCACCCCTGCGGGCCCTGCTCTGCCTCCTGAGCAGAGATCGACCCAGGCCATCCAGGCCACCACCCCCTCGTTGGGGCCTGAGTTCTGCCCCTCCCCGGGCACTGCTGGCGCCTCCCAAAAGTCTGGCTCCAGACAGATGCACAGACCTCGTGTGAGGGAGGGGAGGGGGCAGAGGAACTGCGAGCAGCTCAGCCCTCCTGCAGCTGGGCGGGGCCTGACCAGCCTGCAGGACAGGACGCCGGCCTCACGGCCCCCAGCCTGAGCCCGGGAGGAGAGGACGCTGTCAGGGAACCGGAGGGAGAGCGCGAGGAGCCCGGCTGCCGCTCATGCCCAGCCTGCACCCGGGGGCGGAGGAGGGTTCCGCTGTCAGCTCCCCTGGGGACGAGGCCCCGGGCACCGCCCCCGGCCGAGCGTGCTGCTGCTGAGCGCTGCGAGCACGTGGTGGGTGGCACACAGCCCGCCTCTCCCGTCTGATCCCGAGCCCGGGGGCGGCCCCGAGCCCAGGACGCTGCCTGCGGACTTGTGTCCGGACACGGGTCCTTGTGAGGCCCTGACACCCCCCCCACCCCCCGCTCTCGGGGTGCAGCCCCAGGATGTTACCAGGCGGGGGTGGCGGTGCCCAGTGGGACAGACCGTGTCAAACACGGGCATCGCAGAGGCGGTCCCGCACTCGGGGTACAGTCTCGCCAACCGTCCCCCTGCCCCGGGCCCTGGGAGGAGGGGAGGCTCCAGGTGCGAGCCGGGCACAGGGACGAGGCTGGGGCGGGTGCTCCGACGGGAGGCGGGCCAGGCGAGGCGACCGCTCTCTGCCAGGCCTTGGCTCACCGCCTGCCTCCTGCCGGCCGTGTGCCCCGTGCCCCGCCTGCTGGCACCTCACTCTCCCGGGAGAGGGAGGAGGAGGACAGGGGTGTGTGGGGGGAATCGGGCTGAACGAAGAGCCGAGTGGAGGGAGCAGTGAGTCCACTGAGCCTGAGGGGCCCCCATTTCCTGGCAGGAAGCACCCAGGGTTCCAGTCCCCGAGAGCCAAGCGGCGCCACAGCAGGCAGAGGGCTCAGGGGAGCCCCCACCCCCCACATTCTCCGGCACAGCCGCGCCCTGCCGAGGCTGACCTCCCGGCCAAGCCCCGTGGGGTGCGGTGGGTGGTTCCGTCCCCCCCATCTTTCTCGGAAGTGGTGAGCAAGCGGGCTCCCCCGCGGGTCCCCTTGGCAACGGGCACACACTGTTTTGGCTGCGGCGCTGCCGGCGCTGACGTCTCTGCTGAGGCTGGAGAACTTGCAGCGTTTGGGATAACGTGTTTACACTTTGCCGCGTGGAGTAAGAGAATCGTGGGGAATAGACCCACATCAGAACGCCAGGAAACGCACACACACAGGCGTGGGCCTGGCCATCAGGGACTGCTGCCCGGCTGAGGGCCTGGCCTGCGCGGCGGGAGGAGGCAGGGACCCTCTGCTGCTCCCTGAGCCCCGGGCCATCGGGTGCCGACCCTCCCACCTGAACTCCTCACCCCCAGGGACCTCCGGGAGCCCGCCCCTCCCCCGCGCAGGCAGAGGCTCTGGTGGTGTGAGGCCGTCCCAGCCACGCCCGGTCCCATCAAAGGCCCCGGGACCAGAGGCTGAGTCACGGGGACAGCTCTGGGGCTTAAAGGGGCGGAACGGCCTCCTCCCAGCTCAGCCTCTGGAGCCCGAGGACCCGCCTGGCCCCCACCAGGCCTCCCGGGCTGGCCATCTTGGCTGCTTCCCTGTTTGTCCATCCGGGGCAGGGATCCCGTGCCCCCTCCGCACAGCACCCCGACCAAGGTGAGTGGCTGAGCCCTCACCGGGTCCTGGCCGCCCAGCCCCCAGCCCCACCGCCCCAGCTCTCTGCTCCGACGTCCCTGCTCCCTGTTAGCCGAACGCGGCTCTGTCAGCCCCGAGACGGGTGTGGGAGCTGGCCGTCAGCCTCCTCTCTCGTTTTAAATGTGTTCTTATTGGCTTCAGAGGGGAAAGGAGAGGGAGGGGGAGAGAAACCGGTGATGGGAGAGAAGCCTGGGCCGGCTGCCTCCTGCACGCCCCCACTGGGGAGCGAGCCCGCAACCCGGACATGTGCCCCGGCCGGGAACTGCCCCGCGACCTCCTGGTTCCTAGGGCGACGCCCGGCCTCGGCTCTGAGCCCCCGCGGTGCCGCTCCCAGCGCTGACGCGGCTGAGGTCCAGGCGGACTTTTCTCCAGAAAAGACAACATGTTCTCGCTTTGTTTTGCTTTGTTTTGTTAATCCGCAGCTAAGGATGCTTTCCACTGCTTCTCAGAAAGTGGAAGTGGGAGGACGGGAAGGAGAGGAGGGGAGGAGGGAGGGATGAGGAAGGGAGAGTGGATGGGGGGAGGAAGAAAGGACAGGAGAAGGGGTAGGAAGGCAGAGGGGAGAGGGAAGGAGGAGGGATGAGGAAGGGAGGGGGGACGGAAGGGGGGATGGAAGGAGGGGGAGGGAGGGAGAGATGTGAGAGAGACATTGATTGGTTGCCGCCTGCACGTGACCCAACCTAGGGCGGGGAGTGAGCCCACACCCAGGTAGGTGCCCTTGAACAGGAATCGAACCCGTGACCCTTCGGTGCCCGAGCCGATGCTCTAACCGCTGAGCCAGCGACCGGGATGGGGAGACGGCCTGGGGGTGGGCACTCGCAGCCCAGCAGCCCCATCTGCAGGTGAAGGGGAGGGCGGAGCGCGGCCCGGAGGCCCCTCAGGCCCTCCTGCTGGACTCCGAGTCCCGAGGGAGCAGTGACCACTCCTCCTGGGTCTGAGCTAAGACCAGGGCCCAGGTGATCGGCACGGCTCCCGGCGCCGTCTCACGGCACACAGCTTGCTGCCCGGGGCCGGGGAGGCTGGGCTCTGGCTGACCGACCTGCCTGCTCCACGCGGGGACCCGTGGACGGCAGCCCAGCGCCAGGGCCGTGGGGCCACACCCTCACCAGTGACTCAGCTCCGGTTGCCCTCCCACCCGCGAGGCCCCGCCCTGAGGCCGGCCCGGCAGGAGTCCCGGCTCTCCCCGTGCGGCCCTCTGACGGGAGCCAGCCTGCGCCCGCACACGCCCGGGCACACACGGCGGCTCTTCAAAGGCTGAGCGCACGGCACAGCACGGGAGCCCGGAGGGCGACCCGCAGCCGCCGATGGGCCAGCCCCAGGGCAAGGCCCCACGTGGCGGAGGCAGAGGGTGCAGAGAAGGCTGTGCCCCGCTCATTGCCACGCCCGGGCCACCTTCCTCCAAGTCCAGAATGTTCCAGAAGGCTGTGCAGCTGCAGCCTCCCTGCAGAGCCGGGTCGACCAGGGCAGGCACGGACCCTCCTCCTGCACGTGACACGTGATGTCTGTGGCGCCGTCAGCCGCCCAGCGCCCACATGTGCACAGCGTGCCTGGGCCTCCCCCCTTCCCACCCCCCCAGCTCACAGCCATGGGAGGAGCCGGGAACAGGCTGCAGGTGGGCGGGTCTGTGCAGCCAGGGGCACCCCGCCAGCCGGGAAAGGTCCCCCCCCCCCCCCCCCGTGCCAATGGTGTCCGCGGACAGCGCCTGGAGGGAGCAGCCCCGGAGGGGCCCCCAGGAGCTAAAATGGGGAGAAACCGCAGGCACACGGACGGGGACCGGGACGAGCACGCGTGTGCTTCCAGCCGACAGCACCCCGTGTCTCCCCTCCCCCCAGGCCCGCTGATGCGGGCGACGGCACAGGCGCAGGCGGGAGAGGACGGGGCTGCTCTGGGCCCCGAGGGGACGGCACCCAGCCCCTCACACTGTGGCTTCTGCCTGAATCAACGCCACAAACTCGAAGCTCAGCCCGGCCGCAGCTCAGGGACCAGGAGGTCACGGTCGGAGCACAGGCCGGGTTCTGGGCTCCATCCCCAGCATGGGGCGTGCAGGAGGCAGCCAGGCCACGATTCTCTCCCGTCACCGATGTCTCTCTCTCCTCTCCCTCTCCCTTCCGCTCTGAAGCCAGTAAAAATGTTAAAACAATGGAAACAAAAAACCAGGAGGAGAGCCGGGGCACGGCCACCTCGGAGCACCGGGGAGATGGACACGAACCCCACCCTGTGCAGGCCAGGCCCTGCCGCCGGACGCTGCCCTCCTCAGGCAGAGAGAGGAGCCCTCACCGCCAATCTCGGACCATTCCAGAACACCCTCAGCTCCCCGCCATGGTCGGCCAGCCGGCGGCATTTCTGAGGGCCCGGGGTCAGGAGGCTCGGGGGGAGGGCGCCCCGGGTCCCTCAGGAGACGCAGCCTTGCAGGCGCCCGGACCGCACCAGCCCCGCCGCAAGCTCGTCCATCCGGCTCTGCGCCAGAGCCTGGGGACTGGCCTGAGCCTGGACCACAGTGACCGCTGGTGAGGACGGCGTGGACGGCGCCAGCAGGGGAGGGGCAGGGGCACGGCCAGGGCGCCTCCACGTACATCACTGTTGTGGGGTGGGCCAGAGACTGAATTCATGGGTCAGCAGCTGCTGGCGGAGTCAGCAGGGCAGCGGAAGGTTCCGGAACTCCGGCAGTCCACGCTCCTAACTAAGCCGCCTGCACATCAAAGTGAGGCTGAGCCGCGTGGCCGCCCGGCGTGGCCCACGCACCGCAGGGAACAGAGGCGGGAGGAGGCCCCTCCGTGAGGCCGCAGGGCAGGCGGGCGGACCAAAGGCAGCCAGCCACTCCGGCTCCACGGGGGCGGCCGGGCAGCCACAGCCACGCCGGCTCTGAGCTCCACGGGGAACTGCTCGCTGGAGTCTCACTCGGGCGGGGAGCACCATGGCCTCCGGTGGGGAGGGTGGCTCAGGACCGCGGCCGGCCATGTCCTGGCGGCCAGACCAGGGCTGAGACCAGGGCATGGGCAGGAGCCGCTGCTGAGGCAGCTTCCATCCTGGACGGGAGGGAAGGGGCAGGAAGGACCCAAGTAACGGGAGGGCAGGGGTCATGGCAGAAAGGGGGTCACGCAGTGGCCAGTGAGCCTGACTGTGGCCCCAGGGCCCACCCCAGGGCCCAGGCGGCGGGGGCAGGGCCGTGTGGGTGGGCATCGGGCTGAGTTGGGAAAACCACCTCTGGTCAGGCCTGGCCAGCGGGGACACGGTCAGTGTCCAGTGTCGGGGGACACCCGGGGCTGCCTCCCAGGCCCCACAGCCCCGGGCGCTGCTTGGCCACTCCCAGGCCCCGTCACCGGAGGGCAGGGCGTGCCCCTCACTCCCATCCCTGACAAGGAACCGCCTGAGGGGACGGAGGTCACGACAGGGTCAGCTCGACCTCTGCTCAAGGTGGAGTCACGTGCTCAACCGTGGCCACAAGCCCGTGAATGGGAGCCGGGGCGGAGCCTGGGCTGCGCCGTGTCCCGGTGAGCTGTGTCCAGGAGCTGTCTCCACAGGAGGGAAGTTCAGCTCGCGCCGCTGGCTACGGACGCAGGGGCTGGCCTCCCCCATGCCCACGCCCCCCAGTGCACCCGAGCTCCCCAGGGAACCTGCAGGACACGGCACAGGCAGAGAGAACCGCCCGGATGCTCCTCCAGCCGCGCTCACCGCAGCAAACCCCACAGACCGGGCCGCCTGCCCGTGGCCTCCCCGTCACTCCCTTTAACACCAGAGCGAGTTCCAGACACTAAGGCGTCCGAGTCCACGAGGGCCTCCCGTCAGCCTGCACACCTGCTCCTGGACGTGCACTGCCCCCGCCAGGCCGGCCCCCGCCTGTCCAGACCCCAACCCGGGCCCTTACCCTGTCCGGCCCCGCCCTGGGCCCCCACCTGTCCGGCCGTGCAGTGTGGGGCGTGTATCAGCGGCGTGGGGCATGTCAGCAGTGTGGGGCGTGTCTGCGGCGTGGGGCGTGTATCAGCGGCGTGGGGCCCGTGTCTGCGGTGTGGGGCGTGTGTCTGCGACGTGGGGCGTGTGTCAGTGGCGTGGGCCGTGTCTGCGGCGTGGGGCGTGTGTCAGCGGCGTGGGGCGTGTGTCAGCGGCGTGGGGCCCGTGTCAGCGGCGTGGGGCGTGTGTCGGCGGCGTGGGGGGGTGTCAGTGGCGTGGGGCGTGTCAGCGGCGTGGGCCGTGTCTGCGGCGTGGGGCGTGTCAGCGGTGTGGGGCGTGTCTGCGGCGTGGGGCGTGTGTCAGCGGCGTGGGGCGTGTGTCAGCAGCGTGGGGCTTACCGAGTTCCTTGGAGCCCTGGCTCTCGCTGGCGAGCTCCCCCATCTTCACGAGGGCGTCGAAGTAGCCCTTGGCGGCGTAGGTCACACCTGGGGGGGGGGGGGTGAGTTCCCTCTGGGACAAGCAGACCCGAGACCAGCCCCCCGAGACGCTTCAGTCCAGGCTGGACCCGTTTCTGAGTGATGCCCCCCCCCTTGGGGGTCCCCTGGGACACAGGTGAGTCCGGGCGCAGAGCCGAGTCCCAGCCGGGCCCTCAGCACAGGAGCCTGGCCATGCCCTCAGCAGCGGCCAGGCGCTGTGGGCCCGGGCGGGGAGCTCTGCTCTGGCAGCTGCAGGCCCAGGGGGGCGGGAGGGCTCACACCAAAGGGCCGGAGCAGCCTGAGGGGCCCCCGCTCTGAGCCCCCTCCTCTGGCTCCCAGACGGACCTTACAGGCCTGTCCTGGCGCCGGGGACCTGTGGGGACCCGGACACGCCCCCCACAGCCGCGCCTTACCTGCCAGCGCCTTCTCGTAGTTCTTGCCCATGGCGATGAAGGTGCGCAGGCTGGGGTTGAACTGCTCCATGATGGTCTACGGGAGACAGCGCGTCAGGGCTGGGCGCCACGGGGCAGGATGGGGGCTGCGCACCCCGTGCCCTCCCAGCCCAGCCAGGCTTCCCCGCCCTCGGGCAAACAGCTTTTCCGGGCGGGCCTCTCCAGTGGCCGCAGACGCTCAGCCCAGGGGGCCCTCCCACTGTGGCCTCCCGCCTGCGGACGGCAGCTGGGTGCCAACGCCCGCGGCTCTCAGACTGCGGACCGAGGCCCCCTTGGAGGCCGATCGGCGTTTCCCGGGGAGTCCTTGCCGGCTGACCGCCCCCAGCGCGCTGGGAGAACTCCCAGGGGACAGCCTGCTGCGGCGTCCGCTGAGGGGACGCAGGCCTCAGCGGGTGGCGGGTCCGACTGGCAGCGGGCAGGCCAGCCCAGGAGGTCACACCCCCCACACCCTCCCGTGACACCTGGGGGCAGAGCCAGTTTCACTTCCTCGCTCAGCGCTGAGCTCACGCACCACGAATGTGGGGCGGGCGGGCGGGGTGGGCACGCGGTGCCACCAGGCCACCTGGGCAGGGCAGGGCTCCGCTCGCTGAGAAGGGGCCGGGCCCGGCCGGCACCTGTGCCGTATCTCCCAGCCCAGGCCCGGGGCCACCTCCGCCTGCGGATTCCTGGGTCCACGGCTACTGGCTTGGGGGGACCTGGTGGCCCAGGAAGGCTGAGCCCCTCCCGCGAGGGGTGCCCTGAGGCAGGGCCTCCCGGGGCCCAACCCCTGCTATTGGAGGTTCACCAGAAGCGTTTGCACTCGGGCTGGGCCCAAACCCCTGAGCGGCCGCGAGGGGGTGCCTGACGCCCCTCCCAGCACCCGCCTCACGCAGAGGGACCCCCGAGTCACCACACTGCCTCCTCGAGGCATACCTTTCCGGGGACCCCGCCCAGAGGGAGCCACCACCCCGCCCCGCACGAGGCCGCTGTTCGCCGGCGACGGGAGGGGAGTCTCGTTATGGACACGAAGGGCGGATGCAGTAAGAGCAGGCCGGGGCCCGGGACACGCCAGGAGGAGCCCGGGGGCAGCCGCTGGGCAGGACCCCCCAGGTGCCGGCCTCGTGCCGTCATGAAACTCGGGGACCCTGGGGAACCACAGGGGACCCCGCTCTGGACTAGCCCACGGCCGTGAGCCACAGCCTGCACCCTGCGGCCGCACCAACCTGCCCCGGCGGTGTCCCGGCCCCGTGCGGTGTCCCGGCCCCGTGCGGTGTCCCGGCCCCGTGCAGAATCCCGGCCCTGTACAGTGTCCCGGCCCCGTGCAGTGTCCCGGCCCCATGCGGTGTCCCGGCCCCGTGCGGTGTCCCGGCCCCGTGCGGTGTCCCGGCCCTGTACGGTGTCCCGGCCCCGTGCAGTGTCCCGGCCCCATGCGGTGTCCCGGCCCCGTGCGGAATCCCGGCCCCGTGCGGTGTCCCGGCCCCGTGTGGTGTCCCGGCCCCGTGCCGACCGAGGGCCGGGCTGCACAGAGGCCCCCGCAGGCCTGGCCGCCTGGCTGGCCCCCACTACTCCCAAGCAAGGCCGGAGGGCGGAGGGCAGAGGGCAGCTCCAAGCCGCCTCTCCCCGCCTGGCCGCTCGCTTGTTTACTCCTCAGCTGGTTCCAGCCAGGGCCCCTGCGGCCCCTTCCGCCGCAAACAGAACAAAGGTGCTGCCGTCGCCGGCAGGAAGGGAGGGCCGCCCTCTGCCGCCCTCGGCCCGGCCCGGGGAGGGCCCCGCCCCCACCGGTCCTCCCGCTCAGCTGTGTCCGGCCCACGTCCCCCATGGACAGAGAGGGCCTGCCCACCGGGTCCTGCTCCGGGGCCGGCCTGTCCCTCACCACGCGGCTCCCGCAGCAGCACCGCCGGGCACGGGGCTGGCGGCACAGGGCCAGGGGCCAGCAGGCAGCTCACGGGCCTGGGCTCCGAGGAGCCACCTCCACCCGCGAATGGGTGAGGTGGAGGCGGCTCCTGCTCGGGCCGTCCCCAGGAGGCTGACCCCTGCCCCTCCTGCCTGGAGGGCAGCCGGCCCCACTGCTCACCCCGAGGGTCCTGGTGCCCCACTGCCCCCCCCCCTGTGGTGCCTGGGCCCGGCGGGCAGGCGCTGGATCTGGAGCAGGCACCAGGGCCTGGGTGCTCCGGCCTAGGCCCCGCTGAGAGGCGGGACCTTCCCCCAGGGGGCCTCCCACAGCAGCCCCCTCCCGAGCAGGAACCAGCGGGGGCTCTGGGCAGAGGGCGGTCTGACCCTCCCTAAAACCTGGGGCATCTGCCCGGCCGGCGTGGCTCAGTGGCCAGGAGGTCACAGCTCCACTCCCGGTTGGTCAGGGCACAGGCCCACGCTGCAGGCTGGGTCCCCAGTAGGAGGCGTGCAGGAGGCAGTCACTGATGTTCCTCTCCCTCGCCCTCTCCCTTCCTCTCGGACATCAGTAAGAACTAAATGAAGCCTGGCACCTGCCGGGAGCCTAAGGGGGCGAACCCGCCTCCAGGACTCGGGGGGGTGGGTGGGAGGGCTTCCTGGGGGAGGCGGACCTCACTGCTGCACCAGGGGAGAGCCGGGGGTGCACCCCGAGGCTGGACACCAGGCTCCCCTCCCCACTCCCCACGGGACCCCGGGGCCTGAGCCCCACAGGCCGCCCGGGCCACAAGGACCCCTCCCCCACTGTCAGGGCAGGGACCAGGGCCAAGGCCACCGAGCACGGGAGGCGAGGCGCAGCCTCCCGGGAGGGGCGTGAAGCTGCCCTGAGGGCGTGAGGGGGCGCCGCTCCCCAAGAGGCCACCTGTGTCTCTCCACTGTGCCGGCGCCCAGTCCCACAGGGAGGAGCGAAGGCTGCCCCCCAGGGCCCGGAAGCCTGGGAGAAGGGCTGGGGGACGTCAGGACCAGAGACAGAATGAAATAGGGCCCACCCCATCCTGGCTTTCTCTCAGGCCCCCCCACATCTGATCGCCCCTGCAAGAGGTTCTGGGGCAGGGCAGCCCCAAGCCGCTCCTGCTGGGGCGGGGCCTGCCCCACCGGCAGCCACTCCGGCGGGAACCGGACAAACACAGTCCGACCAGCAGGATCCAAACACGCCCCGCCAGCCGGCCACTTCCTTCCTGTCCGAGGCTGTCCCTGCGCATCCTGAGCTTGGGGGCAGCTCCTGAGGGGCCAGAGCTGCCTTCCCGAGAGCAGCCACGGGTCCCGGCCACCCAGGCCCGCCCGGGGACGCCAGCTGACCGACCGGCTGTCCTGGAGCGCAGAGCTGAGCTGGCCCTGCTCTCACACTGACAACAAACCCTGATGACACACCAGCCCGTCACCGCCTGACCAACGGGGCAGGGCGCCCGGGCCTCGGACCCGTGCCGGCCTAGGCGGCTCCAGCCCAGGTGGCTCCGGCCGAGTTTCAGGGCCAGGCTCCCGCTGGGTCAGCAACGCCCGCTGAGCAAGCCGGGCCTGCGCCTCGGGCCGGCCCCTCCACACCCTCCGCTGGGCGGGCGGCCATGGCTGGAAGCACAGGCCACGGGCAGGCAGCCACATGGACCTCAGCCTGGGCCTCCCACCTCGGCCCCGCCCTCTGCCCCAAAGAGCGTCCACTCCCCCGCCCCCTCCCCCCGGGGAGCCTCGGAGAAAGCATGTGCCGCCCGGCCAGTGCGGCTCAGGGAGAGCGCCTCGGCCTGGGGACCACGGTCCAGGTTTGATTCTGGCCTCTGGCCGCAGGCTCCTTCCAGCACCTCCGCCCTCCCCCTCAGGCCGGGACTCCTCCCGCCGGCTCCCTCAGCCCGTAGGCTGGCCCGTCCCCCCCGCACCTCTCACCCACAGCCAGCCTGGACGCCCCGGGTGCCGTGGGGCCCTGGACACAAAGGACCTGCCTCCGTGGGGGGGACGGGAGGGCACAGACAGAGGGGCAGACAAGGCCGCTTCCTGCAGAGGCTGCGCAGAGCGGGCAGCGGTGGAGGGGCCCCAAGGGCAAGCCTCCGCCACGGGGAGCAGCAAGGCCCCCTGCTAGCGGGTCAGACCTGACCTCCCTGGCTCCCGGGACACAGACGGCCCGCTGGACGGAACTCTGGCTCCGGGGCAGGCACCCCCATTCCAACGTCCAGGCGCCTGTCCATCCATAGCACCGACGCCCAGCGAACCCCAGGGTAAGCCATGGCACCGCGTGGGCCCCTGGTGACTGCCCCCACCCTCCACACCCCCAAGGTGGGAAGCCTGCAGGTCAGGCCCACAGGCTCTTAGCAGGAAAACCTCTCCCACGAGAAAGGAGGCCCCAGGACACAGAGCGGGACAGGCATCAGGTGTGGAAGCGACCAGCACCTCAGGAGCGGCCACGGCACCCGCGGGCGGGCGCGCCTGCTCTGGCAGCGGGAGCCGGCGGAGCTCAGGAGCCAGGCTCTGCGTGCAGACAAGTTTGGGGAAGCCCGCCCATGGGTTCATGCGTGTATCACACGTGACGAAACCTGCAGCTGATACCCATCCCACGGGGAGCACCCGCTCGGAGCAGCCGAGTTTCCCCCCAGGGGTCCGTGTCCTGGCACCCATCCCAGCAGCTCACACTCGCTGCCCCAAGGGGGTGCCCAGACGGGGGCCTGGCTGCCCCCGGTGGCTCCGGAGTACGAGGAGGACGAGGAACCAGAGGGGCACGGGCCGGAGACAAGTGGAGGCCTCAAGGCCGCAGGCTGTCCACTGGGCGCCCAGCAGGGTGCAGAGCCTCTGCTCCCCCCCCTCCCGCCCCCCAAGTTTCCCAGGTCACCTCTCAGGACGGGACTCAGTCTCCCATCAGGCCCGGCCCCCCAGCCACTCTCCCCACAGGCGGCGGGCGGGCCGGGTGGGGGTGTGAATGGCAAGGCCAGCGCCGCCTGCCCAGCCTGGTCCTACAGATACGTTCCCGGCTCCCAGTGCGGGACCCAGACCCTCAAACGGGGGAGTGTCAGCCAGCCTTAGCTCCCTGCCCCGGCCTCGAGACTCAGGTGCCCATGGTCAGTCATCGGAGCTGACGGAACCCCAGCTCTGCACACGGGACACCGGGCCCCGGGGCAGGCCCGGCCTCCAGGCCCAGCGCCTGCGCCGGTTCCCTTCAGGTGCAAGCGCCGCACCGGCTCCCGGGAGGCGGCTGGGCAGGGGGCTGAAGCCGGCAGCTCGGGCCTCAGGGCGGCGGAAACGCGAGCGAGGGAGCGGCCGGTGCGGGAACTGGCGGGAAGGGCCACCGCGCAGAGCTCGGGAGAAGGGACGCGGGCAGCCAGGCAGGGGCAGCAGACCCACGTCTACGGGGAGACGGTGCCCGGGGGGGGGGGCACCCCTGGAAACACCTGTGCAGCAAAGCGAACAAAGTGCCCGCCGCACGGCTCAGGCTGAGTGCGACCTATGAACCAGGAGGTCAGGGTCCGATTCCCCGTCAGGGCACATGCCCGGGTTTCGGGCTCAATCCTCAGCGTGAGGCGGGCAGAAGGCAGCCGAGCAATGATTCTCTCTCATCATGGATGTTTCTCTCTCTCCCTTCCTCTCCCTGAAATCAATAAAAATATATTTCTTAAAAAATCAAACAAAGCACCACCCACACACACTCACAAATGCACGCATGCTCATGCGCACACACATGTGCACGACCAGCTGAGGCATACTCGTGCACACGCTCATACACATGCACTCACACACATGCACGCACGCACTCTCATGAGCACACGCGCTGGCATCCGTGCGCCCACGCGCGCACTCCCATGCACTCAGAGGGGGCGCAGCGCTGCGACTTCTCCCCTCCTCAGCCGAGCGGCTCCGCCCGTTGCCAAGGACGTGCCTATCAGAGTCGGTTCACCACGTGCAAGCCCGTCCGCCCCACACCAGGCTTCTGAACGACTCCGTGGGCATGGGGGCGGAGGGGTCAGAGGTCAGCCGCAGAGGACCTGCGGCCCCATGCTCCCCTCCACGCCCTCAGACGCTCCCTGGAGGAGTGGGTGGGGTGAGGTGGGGGAGCCGGCAGGGAGCCAGCGCCCCACACCCCAGCACCAGCCCTTCTCAGCTGCACGGGGAGGTGGGGGGTTGGCGGGGAGACTCCGGGCCGCACAGACGCGCTGGCACCCTCTTCTGAGGGCCTTGCCAGCTCCCCTCCGCCGAGGGAGCACAGCCTCTGCTGAGCAGCCGGCCGCAGGCAGGACACCGGGCGGCACCCGAGGCTTCCCTAGGGACTCCCCCCCGCCCCTCCCCCCCGCACAGAGGACACCAGAGCCGCCCCTCCATCACCAGGGGGCTGGGAGCCAGGGCCTCTCCTGGGACGGGACCGTGAGCAGGACCCTCGTGCGGGACTGCGCCCGTTCTGAGCAGCAGACACCCCAACTCCTCCTGCTCTGTCCGGGCCGGGGCAATCCCGGGCTGCCGAGAGGTGTGTTCTGCCTGAGCCCCGGCCCTGGGGGGCGAGGCCGGCCTCGGGGCTCTGGGAAGGCAGGCTGCTCCTCCCCTCGCCCTCCACGAACCCCCTGCGGCCCGGGGGGCGGCCACAGGACCAGGGCAGCCTCTGCGGGAGGAACACGCCGTACCTCCGCTCCCGGCGTTAATCAGCAAGGCCAAGGGTGAGCGCCCCTGCCCTCCGGGCCATGGCGAACAGACGCCACTCGCCGGGGGCAGCGGCTCGAGGGGACGCCGAGCCTGGCCACCGCCTGCAGGCCGTCCCCGGGCAGCACCAAGCACCCGCCCGACCGGCCCGGGCCGCCCGCACGTGGCTCGGCTGTGTCCCGGCTGTGCCTCCATGTGGGCTGGTTTCTACCAAAGCTGCCCAACCGGTACCGGTTCTGCCGGAGACTGGCATTCCCCGGCGACAACGCAGAAAGGCAGCGGGCACAGGGCACGCCAGCACAGACCCGCCTGCCCGCGCTCCAGCCACTGACCAGCTCGGGGCCGGTGGCGTGTGGGCCCCAGCCCTCCGGCTGCCCCCCGGGGGGTGTGCTCCCGTCCCTAACGCCCGTCCGAATGGTTTCCTGCCACCGCGCTCACTGCAGACGCTCAGCCCGGGCGCTGCCCGCCCGCCGCCCAGCCACAAAGTTCCCACTTCGAGTGTGGGGGTGGGAGCTCTGCCCGCGCTTCCCTCCGCCCCTGCACTGGCGCCGGCCCAGGAGCTGACAGCGACGGCGGAATCCGCCTCCTCCCGACTGCGGAGCAGACACGGCGCCGAGGCCGCCCCTCCCGCCCGCCCGCCAGCCCCCGCCGGCCGGCGGCCTCCCTGCAACTTCGGGCGCTCCGGCTGCAGGCGAACCCCCACCCCGAACCCCCACCCACCCCGTGTCCAGGGCCCAAACGGAGGAAAGGAGCGGGCTCGCAGGCCTGGCCCCTGGCCGCCGCGGCTGCTGGACACAAACAGAAACTGTTGCTGGGCCGCTCGGAGCCCGCCGGCCGCCCGCACCAGCGCCGTCCGGGCCCACACGCGCCCTCGCACTGGCTCCGGACGGAGGGCCGTGCCGCCCGGACCCTCTCCTGGAGGCGGCAGACCCGGCACCGGCCCCGCGGTCTGCGCCCACCCCCGGGGAGGAGGGGGCAGGAACCCCGGGCACGGCGGGCGGGGGCCGGCTTCCCGGAGGCTGCGGCCCCGGACGGGCTCCACACACCCCGGGCAGAGGCGGCCGCTCCGGCTCCCAGCCCGCCCGGCCCCGGTTACATAAGAGGGGCACCCGCACCCTCCACCGCCCGCGCCCCCGGCCGCCCGCCCCGCCCCGCGCGGAGCGGCGGCGGGAGCGCCCGTGGAGGAAAGTGCCCGGAGCCTGCGTACCCGCCCGGGGCCATGCCCGGGGCCACCGCGCCGGCCGGCAGGGCGCCTGGAGCGCGGCCGTGGGCACCGCGGCTCGGGACCCGCCGCCCCGCCGCCGCCACCCCGGCCCGCGCCCCTCTCCTCCGCCCTGGGCGCGGGGCGCGGGGCGGCGAGGGGCGCCGCACCCTGGGGCCGGCCGGCGCGGGGAGACCCCATGGCCGGGGCCGCGGGTCGGGCCCAGGCGCGGGGGGTCTCACCTTGTAGACATTTTCTGTCAGCCGGTGCATCTCCTCCGAGCGCGACAGCGACATGGTGCTGGTCCGGCTGCACCGCGGCCGAGCGGGGCGCGGGGACGGCGGCGGGGGCGCGGGGGCGCGGGGGCGGCGGGGCGACGACCCGGCGGACGGCTGATGCGGGCGGCGCGCGGGTCCAGAGGGGAGCGCGGCGAGCCGCCGGCGGCCGCCTTTATAGGCGCGCAGGCCCCGCCCCCCCGCCCCCAGCGCCCGCCCCCGCCGCGCCCAGAACACCGCCCCCGGCCGCCCGCCCCCGGCGAGCCCGCCGCTGCTAGGCAACCGGCAGGCCCCGCCCCCGCGCGCCCTTCCCATTGGTGGGCCCGGGAGCGGGGAAGGGGGCGGGAGAAGAGGCGGGGCGTGAGGGGGAGGGACCGGCGCCCGGCAGCGATTGGCCAGAGGCCCTGTCGATCGCGGGAGCAGGCGGAGGCGCGGCGCGGGCTGGGGCCCCGGGAGCAGCCTTGGGGGGCGGGCACCAGCCGGGCCGGGGGCGGGGGGCGCGGGAGGAGGGAGCAGAAGGTGGGGGTGCGGGGGCGCCGCGGCCGGGAGCGTGGCAACCGGGCAGGGCAGCGGCTGGTGAAGGATGGGGGGGAGGGCGCTGCCCGCGGGTCCGGCCCGACCGGCACCCCCGTGGGTAGGTCCGCGAGGCGGCGGCGATTACCGATTACCGGGCGGCCCTTCTGGGGAGCGGGGCCCCGAGGGAGGGAGGACCCGGCAGAGGGGAGTGGCGCTGAGATTCTGAGCGGGTGCGGAGGGGACTGCGGAGGGGACTCGGGGAGGGAGGCAGGGGAGGGGTTGGATGCTGCAGGGGGTGGAGGGGGGATGGAGGGAGTGGAGGGGGATGGAGGGGGACCCTGCAGATGGCGGAGGTCCTCGTCGGGGACTTCCCTGGCGGAGGGTGGGGCGGTAGGAACCTGGGAGAGGGGATCTTCCTCGTTGGCAGGGTCAGAGCCGCCGGGCCTGAAGGAGCCCCGGAGGCCACGGACCTGCTGGGCCCCAGGACCAGTCTTTGCAGGAACATTCACAGGAGTTAGACCAACGCGGCGGCTGCTCGCTTCACCGTGAAACACAAGACCCGAGCGTGTCCCGTCCAGCCAGCGCCCCGCCCCTGGGCGGTCAGCCCCCCCTGTCCCTGGGCGGCCCCAGTTCACCCCGCCCCTGGGCGGTCAGCCCCCAGTCCCTGGGCGTCCCCAGTTCACCCCATCCCTGAGCGGTCAGCGCCCGTCCCTGGGCGGTCAGTGCCCCGTCCCTGGGCGGCCCAGTTCACCCTGTCTGCAGCAGGCTCCAGGCAGAAGGGAGACCCACTGGCAGCTCGGGATCCGCAGGACAGCCAGCGGGCATCTGTGGCCGAAGGGACCTGGCTAAGGCGGACGGACAGACGGACACAGGAAAGGCCTGTGTCTCCCGGCTACTGGCCAGGCCGTCTTCTCCATGAGGTTAAGGAGGCTCCGGTGTCTGCATGCTGGTTTGGTTCTGCTGGGTGTGGGACACGCTGATTCTGAGAGCGATTGGGTCTCTGGCCCCTCTCCCCTTCCCTGGCCAGCAGCACAGTCTGCGCCGGTTCCGTCCGAGCCGCCCTGCGCGGCCCTTGGACCTGCACGGGGTTCGGGCTGAGGTGGGGGGGGTCGGGGGGGGGCTGGACCAAAGCCTGACTGGGGGCTGGTCACTGGTAGGGTCCTGGGCTGTCAGCCTCCGGACAGGAGAGGGAGGAGAGGGGCCTCCCGGCCTGTGCCACCCTCTGGAAGGTCCAACTTCTTTTTTAAAAACAAGTTTTTACTGATTTCAGAGAGGAAGGGAGAGGAAGAAGGGGAAGCATCAATGATGAGAATCATGCACCAGCCACCTCCTGCACACCCCCACTGGGGATCGAGCCCGCCCCCCCGGGCCTGTGCCCTGCCCTGGAATCGAACCCTGACCTCCTGGTTCATAGGTCGGCAGTGAGAAGGCCCAGCTCTGACACCTCCTTCGCCAGTGGAGGCGGAGACCTGGGAAGACCCACCCGCCCACCAGGTGGGCCAGGGGCTCAGATGCCCGTCCTGGGCTGCCCGCCATCCACCGGGCTGGGGGTCAGCTGCGAGGGAGCCGTCCCTCAGAGAGCATTCTGGGATGTGAGGAGCTTGGGGATGGGGTGGCCGCCGCCCTGGGCTCCTCTCCCGGCACCGTTTACCCGGGAGGCGCCCACACTGTCTGGCACCTCGCCGCAGTGCTGGGGGCCGTGGGAACCCAGGGATGGCCCGGAGGTTGGCAGTGGGAGCAGCTGAGAGACCATGGCCCGGCCTTGGGCCTGGCCCCCCTCCCGGACACCCTCCCAGAGACCAGACCAGCCAGAGGGAGGCACTTCACAACGGACCGAGGGGGCAGCTCCGGGAGGGGCCAGCCCAGGACTGCCCTGGGTGGGAGGGCTGGGGGGAGGAGCAGCGGGCGGTGGGCCTGCACGCCGGCTCCCTGTCACCTCGGAGGCCAGGCCGCCGCGCCCCGGGAGGAGGGGTGCTGCCGGGAGGCTGGTCAGCACCCCAGCTCCCAGCCAGCGGCCCCTGCCTGGTGCAGCGGGCCCTGCACAGGAGCCGCCCTCCGTGACCCGGCGGGGTGGGGTGGGTGGGGGCAGGGGCACCGGGAGGCTGGGGTGCAGCAGCTCCTGGTATTTTTAGCCGAGCGCCTTATGTAAGCGGCTCCTCGGCGTCACGCAGGGGGGGTCTCGGGTGTAATTACAGGATGACAGCCGGCGGCTCCACAAGCTGTTCCCCCAGGTGGCGTGGGCGCGGGGTTTGTGAATTTCTCTCCACAGGAGCGGCAGGCGACCCAGCGCACAGCCAGGCCTGAGCCGGCTCCTCCCACGCCCTCTGCCCTCTGCCCTCTGCCCTCTGCCCCCCTGGCTGAGCCGGGAGTTCTGTGCCTCCAGGGGCAGGCGCCGCCCAGTCCGGGCTCTTCCCCGCGGCCTCCTGGCCAGAGTGGCGGCCACCAGCAGTCCCAGAGCGGGAGGGCCCAGAGCAGGAGGGCGGGGACGGGCCTGGGCGGCTGCCTCCCTCCAGGCCAGGTGTCCGGGGGAAAATGTCCGGATTGTGTCCCCTGGGCCGGCCCACATTCCTGGGCCTCGCTGTCACCAGCCAGTTATCAGCCTGGGCCAGGCGGGGCTGGCTCTGAGGCAGCGGTCACCTCGCCCGCAGCGGCCGCTTTGTCCCATGGGAAGGTGGGGGGGGGGGGTAGGAGAGTGGGTGCAGGACGGGGGCCGCCGTTACCAGGAGCCGGTCACTGGGACACCCCGGGGCCTGGGCAGGTTTCGGGGCGCTCGGGGCCTCCTGGAAGTGGAGCCGACAGGTCCGCCTTGGCCGAGCGGAGGGAGGACGCCGGTGCATCCAGCAGCAGAGCCCGAGACCCTCCTGGCGCCGGCGTGCGGCTTGGCTCTCAGCCATGCCAGGCCCCAGGAACCCGGATGCTGCGTGGAGAGCACACGGGCCTGGCCAGCGCGGCTCAGGGGCTGAGCATTGACCTGTGAACCAGGTGTGATTCCCGGTCAGGGCACAGGCCAGGGCTGCGGGCTCCATCCCCAGTGGGGGGTGCGCAGGAGGCAGCCAGTCCATGAGCCTCTCTCATGGTTGATGTTTCTCTCTCTCTCTCCCTCTCCCTTCCTCTCTGACATCAACAAAAATATTTTAAAAAGAAAGGCACACTGCGGAGGTGGCAGTCCTGTGGGACCGGAGCGGAAAGGCCGGACAGGCCCTGCGACAGCGTTACCGCTGCCCGCACGGCACAGGCTGCGGAGACGTTACCGACGGGGAAGCGGGGAAAGGGTCACCAAGCCCAGAAGCTGGCGCTGGGACTGGTGCCTTTGCGGCTATTGCGTGCAGGGAAAACCGCCCTGAGTGGGGAGGTTATAAAAGCGGGGCTAGAGCCTGGCCCGGAGGCCTGAGAGCCAGACTGGCCCCTGCGGGTCAGCAGCTGTGGAACCCGTCTCAGGAGCAGCACAGGCTGCCCTCCTGCCAAGCTGCCGTGTGGGCCCCATCGGGGGGGGCCGCCCGCCCGCCGAGGCCACGGGCACAGGCGCTGCCCACCAGCCGGGCTGTCCCTCCTCCTCTGTCCACACCGCCCCCCCAAACCCAGCCTAGGGCTTCTCTGCCCCCCCCCCCCGCCCCGCGCCCTGCGCCTCAGCCGTGTGTTCCCCGGCCTTCCTCGGACCCTGTGACTTTCTAAACAAACATCTTAGAAGTGTCGGCGCCGGGCCGCCTGCTCAGGGCTGAGCGTCCACCTCTGAACCGGAGGTCCATGGTGATGCCGGCCAGGGCACAGGCCTGGGGCGCGGGCTCCGGCCCCAGTGGGGGGCGTGCAGGGGGCAGCTGACCCGAGTCTCTCTCATCACGGATGTCTCTCCCTCTCCCTTCCGCTCAGAAATCAACACACTAAAAACCAAAGGCCGGCCCAGGACGCGTCAGCCTGTGCCTCCAGGCCCCGCGCCGTGTCTGCCCTCACGGCGGCGGCGGTGGGTGGGGTGGGGTGGCTGTGGGCTGGGCCAGGAGACAGGCCCTGGGAGTGGAGTGAGCAGGACGCCGAGGCTCTGCTGCCCGGAAGGTGGAGGGAGGAAAGGGGTGAAGGCCTGGCCTCCCCTCTTAGGGGGTGGCCTAGAAAGTTCTAGAACTTCCCTCCTGGCAGGCTGGGAGGGGTCCCAGGGGGCCCCCTCCATGGGGAGGTGGGGGGCCATGGTCCCCGGGATGGAGGTCCCCCAGCAACAGCCCCTTACGTAACCCGCCTCCAGAGACTGCGGCCGGGGGGTGGCGTGGGGGAAGCAGGGGTGGCCGGGGGGCGGCGTGGGGGGAGGAGGGCGGCGTGGGGGTAGCAGGGGCGGCCGGGGGGCGGTGTGGGGGTAGCGGGGGCGGCGTGGGGGGAGGGGGGCGGTGTGGGGGGAGCGGGGAGCGGTGTGGGGGGAGGGGGGCGGTGTGGGGGTAGCAGGGGCGGCCGGGGGGCGGTGTGGGGGGAGCGGGGGCGGCCGGGGGGCGGTGTGGGGGGAGCGGGGGCGGCCGGGGGGCGGTGTGGGGGGAGGGGGGCGGCGTGGGGGTAGCAGGGGCGGCCGGGGGGCGGTGTGGGGGGAGCGGGGGCGGCCGGGGGGTGGCGTGGGGGAAGCGAGGGCGGCCGGGGGGCGGCGTGGGGGGAGGGGGGCGGCGTGGGGGTAGCGGGGGCGGCCGGGGGGGCAGTGTGGGGGAAGCCGGGGGGCGGTGTGGGGGGAGCGGGGGCGGCCGGAGGTGGCGTGGGGGGAGGGGGGCGGCGTGGGGGAGCGGGGGGGCGGCGTGGGGGGAGCGGGGGCGGCCGGGGGGCGGTGTGGGGGGAGCGGGGGCGGCCGGGAGGCGGTGTGGGGGGAGCGGGGGCGGCCGGGAGGCGGTGTGGGGGGAGCGGGGGCGGCTGGGGAGCGGTGTGGGGGGAGCGGGGGCGGCCGGGGGGCGGTGTGGGGGGAGCGGGGGGGCGGTGTGGGGGGAGCGGGGGCGGCCGGGAGGCGGTGTGGGGGGAGCGGGGGCGGCCGGGAGCGGTGTGGGGGGAGCGGGGGCGGCCGGGGGGCGGTGTGGGGGGAGCGGGGGGGCGGTGTGGGGGGAGCGGGGGCGGCCGGGGGGCGGTGTGGGGGGAGCGGGGGCGGCCGGGGAGCGGTGTGGGGGGAGCGGGGGCGGCCGGGGGGCGGCGTGGGGGGAGCGGGGGGGCGGTGTGGGGGGAGCGTGGGGGCGGTGTGGGGGGAGCGGGGGGGCGGTGTGGGGGGAGCGGGGGCGGCTGGGGAGCGGTGTGGGGGGAGCGGGGGCGGCCGGGGGGCGGTGTGGGGGGAGCGGGGGGGCGGTGTGGGGGGAGCGGGGGCGGCCGGGAGGCGGTGTGGGGGGAGCGGGGGCGGCCGGGAGCGGTGTGGGGGGAGCGGGGGCGGCCGGGGGGCGGTGTGGGGGGAGCGGGGGGGCGGTGTGGGGGGAGCGGGGGCGGCCGGGGGGCGGTGTGGGGGGAGCGGGGGCGGCCGGGGAGCGGTGTGGGGGGAGCGGGGGCGGCCGGGGGGCGGCGTGGGGGGAGCGGGGGGGCGGTGTGGGGGGAGCGTGGGGGCGGTGTGGGGGGAGCGGGGGGGCGGTGTGGGGGGAGCGGGGGCGGCCGGGGGGCGGCGTCGGGGGAGCGGGGGGGCGGTGTGGGGGGAGCGGGGGCGGCTGGGAGGCGGCGTGGGGGAGCCGGGGGTGAACCAGCCTCGAGCCTGGCTGTTCCCCCGGCTACTTCTCACGTCACCTGCGGTGAGAGGCCCCGACAGCAGATTTACATCCCGCAGGTGCCAGCGCCCTGGGCCTCCGCCTCGGGCTGCAGCTGGGCCGGGCCGTGGGCTGAGGGGCTGGAGGGCAGGCTGGGGTCTGGGCCAGGCTCAGGGCCACGGCCAAACTTGGGGGGTGGCGTGGGGGGCGGGAGCTGGAGGTAGCGAGGAACCGGGCACCAGCTTTGGGGTTCTCCAGGGAGGGCGCCCAGGACTGGAGGCCAGGAGCCGGGGGCGAGCGTGCCCAAGGCCAGGTCCGGTGGCGAGCTGTGCCCAGCCCAGCGTGCCCGCCCCCCGAGGCCAGTGCCCGCTCACAGGCCAGACTCGCGTCTCCTGCCCCTGCCACGGCCCCCGGGCTCCTTTGGGCTCCTCACGGCTCCTGCCGCCCTCCATGGGCCTGAGTTTTGGAGCCAAAAGGAAAGCTGTTCCCTGGAACCTGGGGGACAGACGCCCCTGCACGCCGGCCTGGTGCCACCGGGCCGCCCGCCGTGGGGTCCTCGCGGCAGGACCCGCGGGCCCACAGACGCGCCCGCCCCAGCCTGGCCCAGACGCCGCCGCGCCCCCGGCACAGATGGCGCGGCGGCGCTGCTGATTCAGACGGAGGCGCCGTCTCCGTCCCGTTTATTTAAAGTGGCCTCCGATCTCCGCGTCGCTCCAGCCCGAGGGCTCCCTCCTCCTGCAGGTCCGAGCTCCCCAAGGTCCCGGGTCCGGGTCGGCGCCCGCCCTCCGGGGCAGCGCCACGGGGCCCAGTCCCTGTGCCCCTGCCACACGTGGAAGGTGGGTCTAACGCAGGGGCCCCTCCAGGTCCAGGTGTGCCCCCTGGAGGCAAGACGGGGCAGTGCCCACCGGCAAGGTGTCCTCTGTCGGCTCTGCTGGGACTTGCGTCCACGTGCTCCACGCACTGGGGGGGGGGGGGGGGGGGCGAGGTTCAGGACACACGTGCCTCACCCCTTCCTAGCCCCCAGAAGGTGCTAGAAGGGCTGGTGAGGCTAGGCTGGGGACATCCTGGGGTGTGCAGGGGGGAACCCCAGGGCCAGGCCTGTGGGGAGCCGTGAGCCCCCAGCAGCCCTGGGGCAGGGGGTGCAGGGTCCCAGGGACTGGGTGTGGGCTCCTGAGGGGCGAGGCAGACAGCGGGGAGCGGAACCCCTCCCCATCCTGCACGTCCCCCAGGAAGCGAGGGCCTCAGTGTTGAGCTTGAAGTCGCAGCTGCCGGGCGGACAGGGGCAGCCAGCTGCCATCTTGGTAACACCAGAGGCCCCTGTGGGGGGCGCTGCACGCTCGCTGAGCTGCGTGAGCGGTCTGCTCCCCGCACACCGAGGCCTGGGCCGCGGGCTCAGCCCTGGGGACATTGGGGGTCTGGCAGCCTCTCAGTGGGGGAGCAGGGCTCCCCCTGGACCGCCCTTGAAACACGGGACCCACGACCCGTGCACACACGTGTGCATGGAGCCTCTGCACTGAGCGGAGCTCAGGCTGAACGCGACTCGGACCCAGACACCGGGATGGGCTCCGAGCCGGCGGGCAGGGGAGGCGGGAGGGGCAGGACGGCACGGAGGGCACCGCGGACACACAGGGACGTGGTGGGGGTGACAGAAGCGGGGGCTGATGGGGGCAGCGAGCACTCCACACGCGCCCCCCATCCCTTTCACAGGAGCTGCGGCCTCGGGCAGCTCTGCTCAGGACGGGCCCGAGGACAGCCGGCTCCAGGGCCTGCGAGCAGAGGGCCGGGGTGGGGTGCACTCTGCTGGGGGGTCAGGGAGGCGGCCAGCCACCCCTCCCGGCCTCCCGGCCCAGGACCAGCTGCAGAGGGACAGGCCGGGGCTGCCCCCGTTTAGGTGGGGACGCCCTCCGGGTCTCGGGGACGCTGGCCGCTGCCACCATCACCAGCAGGAGGCCCAGCCGGCACTGGCGATGCTGTTCCTGCAAACCCGCCGGCAGAGCCCCCTGCTGGCCGAGGCGTGCACTGCGCCTGCAGTCCCTTCACACAAGCACCTGAGCGGCCAGGGGTCCAGCTCCTCTGCAGGCCCAGCCTGGCGTCCACTCGGGGCCCGCGGTGGGTGCCCCCCCCCCAGGGGGCTCGGCGTCCTGGCCGCTCACAGGACTGACAGCCTCGCCAGGACCCTCTGAGCCGGCCACCGGCCGGAGCCACCAGCGCCTCTCGGGTGAGAGGCTGCCCGCCCCCGAGGGAGCGGAGCCCAGCTGCCCTCTGCCCGGTGCCAGCCCCGCTGCGGCGCCCAGTGAGGCCGCGAGGGGCTGGGCCCGGGCGGTGGGTCACGAGGCGTGGGTGTGCAGGACCAGCTTTAATGGGGCCGCGTGGGGGGCGCTGAGACCCAGCGAGGCCGTCGCGCCCCGTGAACGTGAGCCCGGCAGCCGAGGGGAGGGCGGGCAGCCTGGGTCTCGGCAGGCCCGCCCCGGAGGGTCCACGGGCACACATCCGGCTGCACCGGGTGCCCCGGCAGGCTGTCCGCTGCCCTGCTGTCCTGTCCTCAGCGGCCGGAGTGACGCGGGGAGGCAGGGCTCCGGGAGCCATCGGCCCAGCAGGGACGCCCGGCCTTCCCCCAAGCGCAGACCAGAGCGTGCTCCCCGGCCCGGTGCCTGCTCCTCGCCGAAGCCCCCAGGGCCCGGCGCAGGAAGTGCGGCAGGGCCGGGCGAGCGGCAGCACCAGGCGGTTGGCGGGCTCGGCCCTGGAGCCGCGGCTGCAGAGCCCGTTTGCCGGGAGGTCTGGCTGATGTCTCTTAGTCCGGAAACCAGCCCAGCGGCAGCTCTGCCGGAGGGGGCGTGGAGGCTCCGGACGGCGAGGCCGTCCCGGTCCCCGCGGCCCCGGAGGCTTTAGGAGGCGGCCACCAGCTCCGCCTGCCGGGGCCGGGCCCTGGCGGCCGCTTTCTCTGCGGAGGAAACGGACGTCGGTCACGGGGAGGGGCCGGGGCCGGGCGGGAGCTCCTGCCGAGCCGCGCGGCTCCCAGATGGGACTGCGACTGCGGAGGAGCGGCGCCGCCGGCGGAGGGGCAGGGGCGGGGGGGCAGGGGCGGGGGGGCAGGGGCGGAGGCGGAGGGGCAGGGGCGGGCGCCGGCGGAGGGGCAGGGGCGGAGGGGCAGGGGCAGGGGCGGAGGGACAGGGGCGGAGGGGCAGGGGCGGGGGGGCAGGGGCGGAGGCGGAGGGGCAGGGGCGGGCGCCGGCGGAGGGGCAGGGGCGGAGGGGCAGGGGCGGGGGGGGCAGGGGCGGAGGGGCCGGGGCGGGGGGAGGCAGGGGCGGGGGGGCAGGGGCGGAGGGTCAGGGGCGGGGGGGCAAGGGCGGGGGGGGCAGGGGCGGAGGGGCCGGGGCGGGGGGGGGCAGGGGCGGAGGGGCCGGGGCGGGCGCCGGCGGAGGGGCAGGGGCGGAGGCCCGGGCTGCTCCGCTGAGCCGGCCTCTCCCACGGCTCAGCTCTCCGTCCCGCGGGGGCCGGGTGAGGCCGCGGGCGGCCGGGTGCAGGTACCTGGCTTCTCCGGGAGCGGCTCCGAGGGCGCCTCTGGGAGCTCCATCTGCTCCTGCGGAGAGGAGACGAGGCGCTGAGACCGGCCCGACCCCCGCCTCGGAGCGAGGCCCGCCCGCGCCGACGCCCTTACCTGCGTGATGGCGTCCAGCTCCTCCAGGATGGCAGCCTCGTCCTCCTGCGTGAAGCTCCCGGCCAGCAGCTCGTCGATTTGCTGCAGGAGGAGGGACACGGTGGAGAAGGGGGAGGAGGAGGAGGTGGAGGAAGAGGAAAAGGAGGAGGAAGAGGAGAGGAGGAGGGGAGGGGGAGGAGGAGGAGGTGGAGGAAGTGAGGAGGGAGGGGGAGGGGAGGGGGAGGAGAAGGAGGAGGGACACGGTGGAGGAGGGTGGAGGAGGAGGGAAGGAAGAGGAAAAGGAGGAGGGGGAGGAGGTGGAGGAAGAGGGGAGGAGGGGGAGGGGAGGGGAAGGAGGAGGAGGAGGGACACGGTGGAGGAGGGGGGGAGGAGGAGGAGGAGGAGGAGGAAGAAGACATGGAGGAGGAGGAGGAGGAGGACAGGAGGAGGAGGAGGAAGAAGACATGGAGGAGGAGGAGGAGGACAGGAGGAGGAGGGACGAGGAGGTGGAGTGGAGGAGGGGCTGGCTGGGGGGCAGCCCTGACTCAGACCCTCACCCGGAAGAGGGGCCACCAGGGGCAGGGCGGCGGGACCCAGGTGGCCCTCGGACAGTCACCGAGGTTGCAGCTGTCCTCGGGCTGGGGGAGCGGAGGCGGCCGGGACCCGAACACCTACCCGCTGGTACTCCACGGCCTCCTGCGTCTCGTCCAGCACCCGCTCCACCTCCTCGATGGACATCACCTGGAGGGCGGCGGAGGGTCCCTGAGCCCCTAGGAGCCCCCCCTCTCGTCCCCCCCTGTTCCTGTTCAAATGGACAACGCCCTCCCAGAATCCACCTGCGCCGGCCGCCGGCCCTTCTCCCTGACCCGGCTCCCACAGACCCCCTCCCCCCGCTGGCGGCCCGGCTGGCGGCACACGGCCACACCTGCCTCAGAGAAGCACCAGCCCTGGCCGGGTGGCTCAGTGGATAGAGCGTCGGCCTGTGGACTGAAGAGTCCCGGGTTTGATTCTGGCCAGGGCACAGGCCTGGGATGTGGGCTTGATCCCCAGTGTGGGGCGTGCGGTCCACGGTTCTCTCTCATCATGGATGTCTCTCTCCCTCTCCCCGCCTCTGACATCAGTGAAGATATATTTAAAAAAACCAAGAGCAGCATAGCCTGGCTCCCCCCCAGGACGGGCAGGAAGCCCTCCTGCCAGCTCACCCCTGACTCTCCCTCTGGTCCCACGCGCACCCGGCCCGGGCCCAGCGTGTGCGCCCGCGGGTGGACACCGAGTCTGCTGCCCGCCAGGCCCCTCCCGCGGCACAGCGCCCGTGGCTGGCCCGGCGCAGGCGCGGCCGCGGCGCGGAAAGGCCCCGCTGACCTCCGCTCGGGCGGGACCCACCTGGTGCATCTTATTCAGACACTCGTTCCCGAACTTCAGCCCCTCGACCACCTTCATCTCGATCTGCGTGAACTCGATGCTCTGGACCTGAAGGACCGCCCAGGCCCGGTGAGCCAGGAGGCACCCCTCCCTGCCCGCAGCTCCGGGGCTGCAGCGGCTGGGGGGCCGCCCGCTCTCCAGCAGCTCCGGCAGCAGACGGAGCCCGATGCTCAGCGTTACCGCCAGGGCCGCCGCCAGCCCCGGCCTCCCCTGAGCCCCCCGGCCCCCCAGACCCACCTCTGCCCCGTGAGAGCCCAGCCCCCACCCGCCCTCACGCCATCAGGCTCCTTCCAGGCGGGCCTGACTCCCAGCGGCTGAGCCTCGGGGAAAGGGAAGGCGCCTGTCCGCCCAAAGGGGTGCCCGCGGCCCCGGCCCGGCCCACCATGGTCTCCAGGCTGGCGATCTGGCTTTCCGTCCTGTCCAGCAGCTGCTCCCGGTACCGCTTCTTCTTGAGCAGCAGCTTGGCGCGCCTGCCGAGGAGCGGCCGTGACCCAGCGCCCCGGGGCCCCCCCCCCGCCCCCCGAGGAGCGGCCGGACCCAGCGCCCGGGGCCCCCGCACTCACTCCTTGCGGCCCTCCCGCAGCAGCTGCCGGGCCACCTCCCGCTCGCGCTCCAGCTGCTGGGCCACCCTCCGCTGGCACTGCCGCAGCCGGTCGCGCTGCTGCTTCAGTTGCTGCGGGAGCGGGTCTGGTGAACAGCGGCCGCGGCTCCCCGCGCCGCCCGAGCGCGCCCTCTGCACCCAATGCCGGCGGCGGGGAGCGCGGGGCTCTGGGCGGGGCGCGAAGGCTGGGTCCCCGCCCCACAGCGGCCCGTGGGCTGAGGCTCCGGCCGCTGAGCGGCCGAGCGGGCCACAGTGACCGCGCCGAGCTCCGAGGGCCCCTGCGCAGCCGGAAGGAGGCTGGGTCCCGCCCCCTGCAGCGCCCTCCCCGGGCCAGGCCTCCGCCTCCCACCCAGGCCGCGGCCGGGCGCCTGGCACCGCGGACGCGGGCGTCGCACCCGCCGGCAGGGCCGCCGGAGCGGGCGCCGTGAGGGGGCTCAGCGGGCGCCTCGCTGCCTGTCACCCGGCAACGCCCGGCGACGAGGTGCAGACCCCGGGCCCGGGGCCCCGCTGTCCTCAGCCCCGGCCTCCGCCGGCGCCGCCGCTCCGGACGCACCGCGGCCGCCGGAAGCCCCGGGAGCAGAGCCGCTCCGGGCCGCCGCGCAGGCCTCCCCCCGGGAGACACCGCCCCCGGCGCCCCGGAAGCCGCAGCGCTTCGCCGTCCCCATGGCAACGGAGGCCGGAAGCAGATCCCAGGCCCCGCCGGTCCCGGCGCCGGGGGACGGCGGAGCGAGGCCCGCGGGGCGCGCCGTCCCGGACCCGCGGCCTCGGGCGCCTCGCGCTGGTCCCGGGCGCAGACAAGGCTCCCGGCGGCCCCTCCCGCCGGCGCCGCGAGGGGAGCCGCCCGCCAGCGCGGACCCCGGGACCCGGCCGCCCGCCCCCAGGCCTCCCGCCGCCCGGCCCGGCCCGGCCCACCAGGACGGCCTTGTCCTGCTCCGTGACGCGGCTCTGCTTCTTGCGGCCGAACAGGTTGCCCATCGCGCCGGCCGCGCCCCCGCCCGCCGCCGCCGAGCCCTTGGCTCGGTCGCGCCGTCGCCCCGCGGACGCGACCCGGCTCCGCCCCCGACGGCGGCCGCGCGGGGCCAGCGCAGCGCAGCGCAGCGGACAGCGCCCCCTGCCGCCCGCGCGGAGCGGCGCAGACCCGCCGGGCCGGGAGTTTGCAGGTGCGGCCCCACCTGTGCGGACCGGACCGGCCGGACCGCGCCGCTGGCCACTCAGGGGGACCTGCCCAGCCGAGGACGCCACAGCGCGGGAGGCTGCCCGGCACCCCTGCCCGCCCGGCCCCTTCCTCAGCAGGTGACACACTGGTCCAGGCACTTGGGGGGACGGGAGGGCGACGTGAAGGCCCTCACCAGGCCTGGTGCGGCGTTCTCGGTGAGGTGTGGGTGTGGCTGGGGCTGGCCCAGGGCCCTCTCCCGGGGACTGGTTTGCAGGGGCCTCTGCGAACCTGGGCTGGGGAGGCACCGCCCCTCAGACTACGTCTCCACGTGGCCCTTCTCCTAAGGACACAGCCAGGCGGGCAACTCATTCCTACTGGACCTCCCGGAAGACCTCTCCAAACACGGTCACCCCGAGGTGCGGGGGTGGCGGTGGGTGGGTGGGTGGGCGTTCACATGAATCGGACACACACTTTCAGCCCCAAAGTTGTACCGCCGGGACGCCCGGCGGCAGAGGCCAAGCGCCGAGACGTCTGTAGGGACCAGAGAGCCCAGCTGGCGGGGCTGGTGGCAGCAGAGGTGGGGGGGCGTCCGCTCCCTGGAAGCCTCGCGCTGGACGCCACGGGCTGTGGCGGCCCCCACAGTGGCCACGCGGTGGCGCTGCAGGACCTGATGGCAGACGCGGAGGGGCGGTAGCCACCCACCCCAAATGCAGCGCTCAGAATGGCCCCAGGGTCAGCTGCCACCTGGCTAACCAGCCTGGGACCCTCCCCCAGCTGGACAGGCACCGAGATTCTCCGCGGCCCATCCTGACCGTGAGGCCAGGCCCGAGGTGCAGCCGCTCCCTCCAGAGGCAGCTCGGGGGCAGGGCCTAACCAACGCCCCTCCCCGGGGTCAGGCGGCTCCTGGCTGAGGCCCTGGGTGGCTGGGCTCTGCCTGGAGGACATCTAAGCCCAGGATGGCGCCGTCCATCCAGCGGCCGCTGTGCTGGGCCACCCCCGGCCGTGTGGGGCGGCCTGGAGGCCTGGTGTCACCACAGCGGCCTCGGGAGGCTGAGTGCCAGGGATGAGGGGCTGTCACTGCTGCCGAGAGGCAGACGGGGGACAGCCCACTCTCTCTGAGCTGCCTGAGCTGCCGGAAGGAGCTCCCGGGCCGGGGGGCCAGCCCTGGGCCTCCAGACGACCCGGAGGTGCTGGCCAGCACAGGCCGGGGATTGGGGGAGCACAGGGCTGTGTGTGGTCCAGTCCCGCCTCCGCCGAGTGCCCTGGCACTAGCTCGCCTGGCCCCTCTGGCCCCCACCGCCCTCAGCCGTACAGCTCCTGCCCGCCTCAAGGACCCCTTGCCTCAGCAGCACCAACCAGGCTTCCCAGTGGGCACAGCTACTTTCTGGGGGCTGCTCAGATCCCCCATTTCCCGTCACGAGGCGACCCTGCAGGCTGGCGACCCATCTTCAGGTCCCACCCCCGCCCCCCGAAACTGCTCACGCCCACGTGGCCCCAAGGACGAGCTGCTGTCCCACACGATTTCATCACGTTTATTGTCTGTCACCGAGCTCCGGCCGATGGCAATCCTGTCTCATCCGTCTTTGATTTATTGATAAAATAAATAGTGAACCTTTAGGGCAGGCTCCGGTGCCTGTGGACCTCATGATTGAGTTTTCGAGTCAGATCTGCTAGGACAGCCTCGCGTGGGGCAGCTCATGGTTTTATCTCAAAACAATCAGAACCGCACACGAGCGGAACCTGGCGGGGACCTGCTCCACCAGCCAGACACGCCCTTGGGGATGTTGGGGTCAGCACTGGAGCACCCCACGGACACAGCGTGGGGGTGGAACTCTGTCCCAGAGCCATCACTGGTGGGAGCAGCAGGGCCGCGGGCAGCCCCCCAGCCCCGGCCCAGCACATCAGGCTGCGCCGGCTCTCCCAGCTGAGGACGCCCACCCTGGGCAGAGGCCGCGCCGGGCCTGCAGCCAGAGACCTCGGCGTGCGCGGGCGGGCGCTCACGCACATTCACACGGTTATTGGCCTTTCGCTGGCAGAACGAATGAAGCACCCCACTCCTCTGTGAACCCTGATTCCCAGTGCGATTCCGACATCATCATTGAGGTGGTTCCGAGTTCCCAGTGCTCCTCAGCACACCTCCGGGCCCTCCGCCAGCCGCAGCCACACTCCCCTGCCGTGCGCTCACACGCATGTCTGCACAGGCCTGTGCACACGCACATCTGCACATGGCTGTGCATTTGTACACACGTGTGCACACAGGCCCGTGCACTCGCACACACAGACGCGATAGTGGGCAGCGAGGAGCGCCTGTGCATTATGGCTGCAGCGTGGGGACAGGGACCGCAGACACTTCAGGCCTCCAGCCGTGCCTCCCGCGTGCACGTATGTGACGTGTGCGAGCAGGCGGGAAGATGGTGGACCTGGGTGCCGCCCTCCAGGGAAACAGGCCCGTGGCCGCAGGCAGTGGCTGAGTCACCCAAGACCTGCCTCCTGCCCAAGGCCACAGGCCCTTCCCTAAGGGACCTTGGTAACCGGCGAAGCTCGAACCCAAGGCCACACCTGTGCCGGGGGGTGGCTGCGTTGTGGGGGTGGATTGAGCCCGATGGGTTGGCGGGAGGCCTGGGTCCCAGCTCCTCGGTCTCCTCGGTGCTGGTCTCGAACCCCAGCCCTCGGAGCCGGCTCTGGGCACCCCCTGCTGGCGTGTGGCGGGCAGGGCGGCCCAGGGACCAGTGGCTGCGCCAGGAGAAGCCGGCCAGCCCGGAGCTCGTGGAGCGCAGGCTGCGTCCGCGGAAATAAAACGAGAGTTTCCGCTTCGAACTCTCGGAAGGAAACGGGAGGGGCGGCCGGGAGGAGCAGCGAGGCGCCCTCGGCTCCGGCCGTCTCGCAGGGAAGGGACCATGCCGTCACGCCGTCACACGCGGGAGGGACTCCGTGGGCCACAGCACGGCAGCGAGGACAGACAGCAGGCAGCGCAGCCGGAGCCTCGGCAGCAGGCCAGGACCGGTCCCGGGCAACGGCCCCTCTGTGCACGTGGCTGGCTGTGGGCACCGCTATCTCACACGCTTCTCCACGGAGTACACGGACATGTAGTAGTCGTTGCTGCCCACGGCCAGGTGAGGCTGCGAGGGGAGGGGCGGGGAGTGGTGAGCGGGGAGCGGGCCCGGAGCGCAGGTGCAGAGCTGACAGGCCGGGCTGTGGCCTCCAGCAGGACGTTGTGTGTCATCCCCCCCACCCCCGCCCAGCTGGAACCCACAGGGGCCTGGTCCCTGAGCCTCTTGGGGCCTCAATGCCGTGCATGTGTATGTGTGTGCATGCATGTGGGGGGATCCCTCCAGGGGTGACAGAGGGCGGGTGGCTCACGTTACTGTAGCTGGGCCTTCCCCGAGGACAGGGTGCTGCCTCAGGGGGAGGGTGGTGGGGCCCAGGAAGATGGGGCGTGCCTGGTGCCCGCCCCGCCCCGCCCCGCCCGCCGGGCATGGGGACAGACCCAGTGCGGGTGGAAGGCCAAGCAGCTGATGGCGCCGACGCGCTGGCCCATGAAGCCGTCATAGTACTTGATGCTGTTGATGAGCTCGCCGGTCCCGCTGTAGACGGCGGTGAACTGGTTCACGGAGCCGCTGCGGGCAGAGAGGGCCGTCAGCGCCTGCTGGGGGGGCGGGGGTGACGGGGTCCAGCCGCGAGCAGCAGGGTCTGGGCACCTACCAGGCGATGAGGTTGGCCTGGGGGTGGATGTCGAGGGCCGTGAGCCCCTTGACGATCTGCAGCACGCTCACGGACTCCGGCATCCGCGGGTCAAAGAAGCGCACGTCCCCGTTCACGCTGTGGGAGGGGGGCGCGGTGAGGGAGGGTGCCCGCCAGCCCAGCGAGGCCGCCGCAGGGCCGAGCTGGGAGCTCCGTTCCCTGTCCCCGAGGAGGGACTGGGCTGCAGGGACACTGGGAGGCTGCTCTCCCCCGCGCTCCGTGTTGAATACACAGGAGACAGTGGTGGCCGTGACAGTAAATGACACCTGCCGTCCCTTTAAGGGCAAAGGAATATTTGTGGCACAGGCACGGGTGGCACCGGCGGCCGAAGCTGGTGTAATGGGTGCACGGCTGTGGCTCAGCAGGAACCCCACAGCCAGGCGCCAGCGGAGGCCCTGTGCCCACTGAGGGGCACGCCTCCACCCCTCCCCGCAGGCTCTGGCTGCCTGAAGCTCCAGTGGCAGACCGAGCAGCCCCGCCCCGGAGGGCCCCTTGGTCGGTGGACGTTTCCCAGCGGGAACGCTGCCTCGCAGCCGCCCAGCCGCACCTGACGCTCACGATGTGGCCCTCAGGGCGCTTCTGCAGGCAGGCCTTCACCACCCAGGCCGTGTGCTCCCGGAAGGTCATGACGCGGCTGCGGGCAGAGCGGGCACGGGTCAGAGCCCGGGCGGGCAAGTGGGGGACGCGGAACCTGCCAGCTGTCACCTACCAGCCCCGGCCTCGGGACGGTGGCGGACAGCGGACAGCAGCTCCTCAGCACCCACACAGGTGCCCTCACCTGCCTGCCTGCCCCACTGCGCCCAGGCACATGGTCCCGACGCCACGGCTGCTCATGTGTGACCCAGAGGGGTGGGCAGCAGCCTCCCGGGGACCTGCGCTCGGGAGGCAGCGCCTGGCTGGACACGCCCCACCTTCCCGTGGCCCGCCCACGCTCCCAGGCGTGAGGCCTCTGTGGAGTGCCCGGCGCCTCTGGGCTCCCTCCTCTGGGCCCTGCAGCCTGGCAGAGTTGTGACCATGGGCCCAGGCCCTGGGTGGGCGGGCGCAGCCGCATTACCATTCGCTGAGGGCCATCCTCCGGTCGTAGACGCGGACGGAGCCGTCCCCAAGGCCGGCCACGATGAGGGACCGCTGGGAGTCGCAGGACAGGCTGGTCACGCAGCTGTCGGCGCCCGTGGGGATGTCCTAGGGCGAGCAGAGACCTGAGCCCCCGGCCAGGGACCGAGGGGCCGCGGAGCCCGGGCACCTGCGCCGCTAGGGATGGAGTCAGGCCACTGGGCCCGAATGGCAGGCCGGGCCGCACCAGGCCCAGCCGGGAGCCATGCCGAGACCTGGTCCCCGGTGCAGCGGGCAAACAGGCTGTAACGACTGCTCTCTGAGACAAACTCCCCGGCTCCCTCTCTCCTGGAAAGAAGAGAGCCCTTGGGGCATGGAGCCCGCAGCTCCTCTGGACGCCTGCTGCCAGGGAGGGCCCGGGAGCTCCAGCCCACACCGCCTGTCGGCTGTGAGGGCAGGAAGAGCAGAGGAAGCGAGGCCCAGGGAGGGCGGGGCCTCAGCCCGGGGTGGGGGTGGGGCCCGGGCCAGAGGGAGCAATCCCCTGTGCTCCTGTTAGAGGGAAGCCAGAGGCACCACAGGAAGCACAGGACCAGCCGGCTGGTCCCTGCTCTGGTCGCCTGGCCTGCGCAGTCCTCGGCGTCTGGGAGGGGTGGGTCAGCCCGCTGTCACGCAGGGCAGGGCGCCGCCTCGTGACCCGGTCCGGACGCCCGGTCTGGACGCCGCGGTCTGACGCCCGCCCTGTCCCTGAGGTCCCGGCTCAGTGCCGGCGGTACCTGCACTTTCATCTCCCGGTCCGTGTCCCAGATGCGGACGATCCGCACGTCCCCCGAGCTCATGAGGAGGCCGGTCTCCTGCTCCCAGTCCACCACCATGCCGGCACCTGGGGAGACGCATGCTCACCTGGGAGCCCGCCCCGGGCACGCCGCCCGGCACAGGACCCAGACTGCAGAGCTCGGCTGCAGTGCCCACCGAGGCCGGAGCGCCCTTCCCACGCGGGAGGGACAGCGGCGAGCGGCTGCAGCACTGGGACAGGACCGGGTTTAATGTGCCGTCGTCAGTCGTCACCAGGGGATGTTCCCCACTGACTGACAGAGACAGATGGAGGACAGACCAGGTGCCTCCAGCAGCGCCCGGAGAGGGCTGGGATCGAACCTACAACCAGGTACGTGCCCTTGGCTGGGATGGACCCTCGACCCTGCGGCCCTGGCTGACACTGACCACGTGGCCACCCTGGGGCAGGGTAAGATTTAGTCTGAACGTTTAAGTGCAGAGAGAACGGAGAAATCCTGTGCCCGCCGCCAGGTCTCACGGGTGGGCGCTAACGTTTTGCTTTTCTGTAGAAGTGATGTTTTAGACGCAGGGAAGCCTCCCGTGGCTGCTCCGCCCTGGGACGAACCTCCCTCCGGCGGGCACCGCCCAGTGCCACCTCCGGTGTCGCTGAGCCCGGCCCCGCCCGTGGAGAGCCCCTCAGACACAGCCGCCTAGGAGGTCCTGCCGCGCCCCCTCCAGGCTGCAGGCGGCGGTCCTGCTCCCAGACGGCGCGCAGCCGCTGGCCTCCTGCCGAGACCCAGCCTGTGTCCTGCTCCCAGACGCGGTGGGCAGTGTCTCCCTGACGGGGCCCTGTCCTCCTCTGAGCGAACCCCGCCGGCCCCGCGCGGACCCTGCTGAACCCCGCCCGTAACCCTGCCGGCCCGTCCGGACTCCGCCATCCCTGCCCGCCCCGCTGAGCTGCCGGACCCTGCCCCCCCCCCCCCCCCCCGCTGTGCTGCCTGCCCGTGGAGAATGAGCCACTAGACAGCCAAGGACAGTCGCTGGGAGGCTGTCAGGCTCTGGCCCCAGGCAGGGGTCAGTGTCACTGGGGGGGGGGGGTTCCGTTGGTGGGAGCATCGCCTGTGCACCAAGAGGTCACTGCCCACTCCCTGGCCGGGCACACGCGGGCAGCCAGGCCGCTCCTTTCTCTAAGAGCCAGTACAGATGCACCGGGAAAAGCCGACGCGGCACCTGGCCCAGGGAGGCTCCCCCTTTACCGTCACCGGCGTGGTGAGACCCAGCAGCCGTAACAGACAGGGCGGCATGGCACAGACACCACGAGAGCCAGTGTCCCAATGGGCCTGCCGACAGCAGCGCCACCTGTGGGTGTCGCTGTCCCCACCCAGGCCCACAGCGCCCCTTGCCTGTCTCCTCCTCGGGACCCTGTTGAATGTGGCTTCCACCGAGTCAGCACCGCCCCCGCCTCAGACTATCCTCTGTCCTCAGCCCCGCTGCTGCTGCACCTGGCGCTCAGCAAGCCGCCCTGCGCGTCTCCGACGGAAACAGACGCTGCCGAGGCCTGCCCAAGGAGCCTCCGCTGTCCGAGGTTTGGGTGGGAAACAGCCTCGCTCTGGCTCTGGAGCATCGCCCTGGCCTGGGCCTGAGGGACGGGAGGCGGCCGGCCCCTCGCCAGCAGATGGCGCCCTGCTCTTCCCATTCCTGGGCCACTGGGCGGGCTTGGAGGACAGAGAATGGGGACCCTCCAGGGGCTCAGAGTGGGGGGTGAGATTCGGAGCGGCCGGCTGGAGGGCCACCCATGGAGGGAGGAGGCGCCCGAGGGCGGCCCTCGCGAGGCTCCCTCTGCGGCGGGGGGCGGTCAGGGCTCCGCGCTCCGACGCACCCAGACAGCGCTCGCTGGCTGGCGTCCTTGGATTGGACGGATCTGTGTGGTGGTGGTGGTGGTGGTGGTGGGGAGAGCCCAGCCCTGACTCTGCTGCCCTGAGGGACGGCGCCAGCAGGAGAGGGCAGCGCCCGCGGCCCTGGGCGGCCTGGGGGCAGAGGGCACTCACCTCCCTGCTTACTGTGGTCAAGATAGATGGAGACCTTTCGGGCCAGACCTGCGAGGAGACAGGGACGTGGTCTGACGGGAGGCGAGTGGCCGGGCGCACTGGCCCAAGCAGACTGAGGACGGCTGGGCACCGGCAGCGGGTGGGCAGGCGGGGGTGCAGGGGGAGCGACCGCCTCGGGTTCACCTGACAAGCACCCACTGCGTCGGCGGGGCTTTGCCTCCAAACGGCCTGTGTCTGGATGGGAGTCGGAGGTGCCACCGAGAGACAGGACCCCTGTCCGTGTGCCGGGGCTTGGAAATGCCCACGTGCAGGTGGTGGCCGGGGGAGGGGGTCCAGTGGGGAGACGTGGGGACATTTTGGGGTGTGGTGGTCAGTGACCAAAGTGGCAGGAGCTGCCTGGCGGCTGTGCCAGGAGGCAGAGGGGGCGGCGGGGCCTCGGAGACGGCGCTGGGTGGTCTTAGAAACAAGGTGAGGCTGAGACAGGGCCCGCGAGCTGCCTGGCACCGCCAGCTCCTGCCAGGCCGGCAGGCCCAGGCGAAGGGAACGCTGTGTGCTGGGTGGGGTGCCGGCTGACATTAGTTTCTGAAAAGTGTGGCTTCGTTCTGAACCCGCGCCATGCTGCTGCCCGGAGCTGCCCGCTGGCAGCAGTACCCCCCCCCCCCGCCCCCGGAGTCGCCTTAAGGCTCAGACAGGGCAGGGGCAGAGAAGCCTCTGGCCGCAGCCCCAGGCAAGGGAGGGAGACGAGGCCCCCGAACCAGCTCTGACAGCCTGCCCCACCCTGAGCCGTCACTGCTGTGGGCACAGCGAGCCGTGAGCTGAGGCTCGAGATCCTTGTGACCCCTGACCTGGCTCCTGGAGGACAGCGGGCTGGGGCCGGTCACCCACTGCGCACGCGGCCAGACCCCCCACCTGACAGGCAGCGTGCAGAGCTGTGCCTGCAGGGTCACGGCCAGCGCAGCCTCAGCACAGGGGCCAGGCCAGGCCAGCGCACCCTCAGCACGGGAGGCCAGGCCAGCACAGGGGCCAGGCGAGCACATGGCTCCAGCCCAACATAAGCACACACCAGCGATCCCTGTGCACTCACCCCACCCCACAAAGGGGGCTAATTTGGGTGCAAAGAGCACAGAACGCAGTCCCCCCGTCAGCAGCATCTCTTTCCCCAGCAACACCCCTGCCAGATGGGAACGAGGCTGAGGACAGGCACGCAGGCTAGTGACGCCCCAGGTCAGAAGTCAGCCCGACACTCCCCCGCACAGCCGCCCCTCCCAGGTAGAAGTGCTTTGTGGAGACGGGGAGCCGGCCTGCTCACAATTCCAGGATTGGCCTCGACACTGACCTCGGTTTGTGGGCAGCATGTCCGAGAGCCCCTGCCACGCCGTCACCATTTCTGGATTCTTCTCCAAATCAGCAAAATTCTTCCAGACTCTGATGGCGCCGTCATCTTGGGAGAGGAGAGAAGGCGGTCAGCGCGCAGGGGCTCCCTGGCCTGCGGAGGAGCCACGGAGATGCCCGTCGCCTCGCGGAGGCCTGGCCCCCGGCAGGCTGTCCCCGTGGGCGGCTCCCGTGGGCCCGGGACTGGAAGGAGCGCCCAGTCAGTGACCGGCCCCGGTGCCTGGGATGGAGGGGCCGGGGGCCGGGCAGTGGCTTCTCAGCCGGCAGCAGAGCCATGTCTGCAGCGCTGCGGGAGGCGATGTCGCCAGGTGGCTCAGTGGGCAGACCGGGTTCCGGGGTGAGGCCGAAGAGCCGGCACTCCAAACTGGTGTGGGCTGTGGCTGGAGGGCGGTGAGGGTCGCCGCCAGGCAGAGGTCGCGACCTGTCTCCCTCCACCTCGCCATGGGCTTCGCGGAGGCTGGGGGACAGGCCTCCGGCGCCTCTCAGGGCAGGGACGAGAGGGTCCCCAAGGCGGACACTGTCCCGAGGCCCTGGCGGCCCTGGTCATGGCTCCCACTGCCTGGAGGAGGCCTCCCCCTCCTGACACCGTGCCTTCCTGTGCCTCCGGAAACGCCGGTCCATGCCTGCTGCCATGCCCGCCCGGCCCGTGGGCACGTGCTCACCTGTGGCCGTGAGCAGCAGCGAGCAGTCCTGGCCGTTGAGGTACTCCATGGCGGTGACCCGCGTGTACCGGGGGTTCCCGTTGTGGAAGTAGTCCAGCTTCTCCCCTTTCTCCCAGTCCCAGAAGCTCCAGGGGAGAGAGGGGCAGCGATGAGGCCGGGACGCCGCCTCCTGCCGCCAGGACGGCCGTCATAGCCCCGCCCCGCCCCCGCCCCCGCCCAGGAGCCGTGCGCACACTCACCAGATGCTGTCCTTGTCTGCAACAGCCACGCAGGGCGTGAAGGGGTGGAACTTGACCACGGAGGGGACCCCGGGGTTCTTGTTCAGGAAGATCTGGTCGTCCAGCCGTGTGATGCCTGCGCAAGGGACGATGGCGGCCTCAGCCCCAGCCCCAGCCCCAGCCCCAGCGGGCCTGCCCCGGGCCCGGGCGGCCGCCCCCCCCGGACGGCATGCAGGAGCCGCACGCGGGCACCCGGCTGGCGGCGGGCGGCCCGGCGCTCACCCCGCTGGAGGAGCTGCTGCGCCTGCCTCCGCACGCGGCTGTTGCGCAGGAACCGCCACTCGCGCTCCTTGCGGATCTGACTCTCCAGGTCGTGCTCCTCCGGGATCTGCAAGAGCCACGCCCCGTGAACAGCGATGGCGAGGCCCGCCCTGGGCGCAGAGGCCGCCCCGCCGCCCGTCCCGCCTCTGGTTGGGAGCACCGAGGAGTGTGGCGGGAGCAGGGCCCGGGCACCCTCGGAGGCAGCGGGGCCCGGAGGCCGGTCCTTCTCGGGAGCCGGCCGTGGCAGTCAGGAGGGCCAGCAGCCAGTCCACACGCCCCGCAGCCGCGTCTCTACCCGTGGCTCCGGGTCCGTCTTCTCAGGCCCCCGCTCCCTGTCCTTCATCCTCACTGAGGAGCCAGCGCCTCGCCCGCCACCACGGCTTCCTTCCCGGCTCTCCTGGTCCTTCCGGGCGGACGGCTCTGGCTCACACAGGCGTGAGGGGCTGCGGCCCCCAGGCCCCGGCCCCCGCCCCGCCCCGGGAACAGTGTCTTAGTTGAGAATCGACAGCCCGCTGCTCCAGACCGACGCCCGGCTGCGTGTCCCCCTGGCCGGTGTCGCCTGCCACCACGCCCCGCGTCGCCTGTCCGGCTGTCCTGGTCTCTGCTCCCCGCGCACCTGAGCCTGGGCCGCGGTTTCTAAAGCCCCCGGGACTTCGACTGAGACCGTATTGATTCACATCGATTCTGGGAAAACATGCTGAGTCTCTCAGCCACGGGCAGGCCTCCATTGATCCGGGGCGGGTTCCTCCCCGGCGTTCCGGACTTGCCAGCAGAGGACCTGGCACGCCGTTCTTTGGGGTTTGCATCTAGAAGCTTCGTGTTCCAGCGGGTGCCGCTGGGAGCACGACTTGTGTGACCCTCCCTTCCTGCGGCAGCACGCTGCCGAGCACCTGGGGCCCGTGCCCACGCCAGTGCCACCTCATGGGTCTGCCTCCCGCCACCAGCCCCGCGGCTCCCGCAGGGCGTGGCCACCGCGGTGGCCCCTGCCGCCCTGCGAGGGGAGCCCCACCCCTGCCCAGCGCGGTTATTGGGAAGGGACGCCGGGTCCTGCCCCTCCCTGCTCTGCAGCTAGGAGGCTCCCGCTCCCTCCGCTAGTGCAGTTACCACAGGAGCGCTGAGCACGCCGGGCCCACTGCCTTCCCGGGGCAGAGCCTGTCACCCCGTGACCGTGTCCTGTTTGCCGCGGCCGCTCTGCTAATTACGTGGGGACACGTTAGGAGGGACACTGGCTTGAGCACTTCACTCTCGCTATGCCTCTGACAGGTGTGGTCCCAGGGGGCTCCAGTGTGGGGCCGGGCATGAGGCTGGCACAGCCAGGGGCACGGCCCACAGCACGCGGGGCTGAGCACAAACCCTGTGCCCTCCGCAATCAGAACACGGTTCAATGCGTCCGCTTTCAAGCACACGACAGGCTGTGCCTGATCCTCTTCCTGAAGCAGGTGTGAGCTCCGGGAGCCGAGGGGAGTGTGAGCTCCGAGATCCGTGTGTGTGTGTGTGTGTGTGTGTGTGTGTCTGTGTGTGTGTGGGAGGGAGGGTGGTGTGTCTCATCCATCGAGGGGGGCCCTGTCCGGACGCAGCTCTTCTCGGCTGCTCGACCTGGGAGAAGGCCCTGAGACGGGAAGAAGCTCCAGCAAACACGGCCGCTCTGCCATGTGTTGGGGACTCGGCACATGTGCGTACCAGGGTCACGTGACGGAGCTGCAGACAGCTCTGCTGGGGAGCACGCAGGTCCTCAGACCGAGGCCGCGGGGCAGGGTGTGTGTGTGTGTGTGTGTGTGTGTGTGTGCGCTTCATTTCTGAGGGGCGGTCCCAACCTGGAGCTATTGCTAGTTCCCACGTGACGCAGGCTAATGGAAGAGTCCCCCATGCATGTCACCGCACACACGTGCCATCAGACAGCTAGCTGAGCCCACGGAAGCACAGCACGCCTGTGCGTACCCCTGGGAAAGCAGGGGACGGAGAAAACAAGACGAGAGAACACGCTCTAGCACGGATCTCCAGTGAACGCACAGGAAACCGCCAAGTCTGAGCTCCCCGGTCCGCCGCCCGGAACTGCAGACGCAGCGTCGCACCGCAGCTCTCACGCCAACGCCGCGCCCCGAGGCCCCCGAGGCCCCGGGTAGCTGCCAGGTGTGGCAGCCACGGGGCCATCTGTGTGCACGTGACAGCGACACCCGCTGCCCGAGGCCGGCGCTGCGGGCGCTTCCTGCCCGACTCAGGCCCACCCTCTGGGCCGCACGCGCATGGCCAGGCACCGGCCGGGGCCGCCCGCCCGCCCGCCCGCGGGGAACCAGACCCGCTCGGCGCCGACAGATGCTAAGACGGCGCTTCCCGCCCACACCGCGCACCTTCATGACGGGCTGCGCGAAGTACCGGGCGCTCCAGTCGCAGAAGCCCGTCTGCATCGCGGCCGAGATGAAGCTCTTGTGGCCGGTGTCGTCTGGGTCGTCGGCGGGCTTCCAGGTGCGGGGGGAGGGGAAGAGACAAGTGAGCCTGTGACCCCCATTTCTGCGCCCCGAGCCGCTCAGAGCAGACAGGCAGGTCTGGCTGCTGCGTCCCGTAAGCCTGGGGCCGAGTGGGGCCGGGGCCGAGTGACAAAACGGGCTGTAGGAGCCAGCATTAGGCCACCTGGGTCTGCGCCCCAGGAACCCTGGGGCAGGTGGGGTGGCCTGGCTCTCCCTGTCCTGAGCGGTTGGGTAGGCCCCTGGGCGCCTGGTCATCGGGCCCCACAGGCCTCAGCCATGTGGTGTGGGCTGCACTCAGACCGGCCCCGGTCCCCGGGGCGTGAACGCAGGCGCACCTGGTCGGGGCCCTTGTCGAACATCTTCCGTGTGCGGGGGAACTGGTGGGAGTGGGGCGTGTACTGTGCCCCCGTGGGCCCGGCGGTGCCCAGCCGGCCCGCAGGCAGCTCACGGCTGCCTGGCTGCTTGGCCACATCGTTGGTGGGGCTGGAGCTGCTGGCGCTGGACGTTGGTGGGGAGCCCCTGCCGTTGGGGAGAAGAAACCCGGTGTCACCGAGACCCGCCATGGACGCCTAACACCAGCCGCTTCGCCGGCCCCCCCGCCCCCGCCCCCGCCCCCATCAGCTGTGAGGCCGCGGGGAGCCCAGCAGGTCCTGGGGGCCCGCTGGCGCCAGAGGAGCGGAGCGGGAGGGAGGCGAGGACAGGAGGCAGCCCTGGGACCAGCGAGCTGGCGTCCTGGGACCTAGCGCAGCCCCGAGGATGTGCCGAGCCGCACTCACCCGGCGTGCTGGATGTGCACGCCCTTGTTGGTGGGGCTGGCGGGCGCCGACTGGGTGAGGGAGGACGCGCTGAGGATGCGCTGCGGCCGGGCGTTCATGGTGGCCTGAGGAGCAGAGGACGGTGCCCCGTCAGCCGGGACGAGCTGGGGCCACAGCCAGGCGCGGGCTGGGGCCTTCCGAGCCGCCTCAGCTTGCAGGTAAGATGACCGGGGCCCGGGGCTGCCTCCTTGCCATGGGGGCAGCAGGGCCGAGGGGAGGAAGCTGTGAGCTGGGCGCTGAGGGCCGCACTGGGTCTAGCACTGCACCAGTGAGAGGACTGCCCTCCTGGTCCTGGCATTCGGGAGCAGAGAGGGGACTAGAAGGGCTTTTGGTTCTGCTGCAGCTGGAGGGCAGGAGTGAGCAGGTCAGGCACGGGGCGGCCAGCGGGGCCCAGGACGGAGCGGGCAGGGCCGGGGCCGATTCGGTAGGCAGTGGCGGGAAACGCCCGGTGCCGGACGAAAGCTCAGGTGGGTGTCGAGTTCGAAGCTGTGTCTGGGCGAGGACGAGCCTGGGGGCCAGGAGCACGCACCTTGTAGGCGATGCTGTTGAGCACCTTCATGGCCAGGTCCGACACGTCGGGGTAGGGGTCAGCGGCCAGGTGCAGCAGCACGCGCCAGATCTGCGTGTACACGCTGTTGAAGGAGACGCCTGGGGGAGGGGAGACGGGTCAGGAGCAGGGGCTGTGTCCGGGGGCAGGGCCACGGCGAGACCGCTGCTCCGGGCTCTGATGGAGCGGCGGAAGGTTCCGGAAGGTCCCTCGCGATGAAGCGGCTTGTGTCACCAGCTCCAGGCTGGGCGAGGCGGCCGGCGCGGGCGGCTCACCTATGAGGGAGTTGAGGGCCGAGTAGGAGCTGACCCTGCGCATCTTGTCGACGGTCTCGAAGGACAGGATGTGCTCCTCGCTCTCGGGGCTGCCCAGCGTGCTGCTGGCGCTGCTGCTGGCGCTCAGGTTCCCGGGGGAGAAGGCCACGGCGCCACCCGCTGCGGCACACGGAGGGATCAGTCCGGGCCCGGACCCCGTCGGTCCCGCGCTTCCCGGCATATGGACACCGTGGGGCCACTGCCCTCCCAGGAGACCCAGCTGTGGGCACCGGGCGGGGGAGGGGGCTCGGAGCCACGTCTATGGCAGAGAAGGGTGGCACCCGATTCCTCAGCGCCCGGCCCCCCGGCCCCGGCTCCGCTCTCACCTTCCTCCGTGAGGCTCAGGTTCTGCAGGGACTTGTTCAGGCTGCGGGCGGAGGTGACGGCGCGGATGTTGCCGTAGGAGCTCACCGAGCGCAGCCGGGGGGCACAGGGGCTGTCGCGCACGGGGGTCAGGCTCCCGCTCTCTGGGGGAGGGGAGACCGCGTTCACCGAGGGCGTCGGGGAGCCGTGCGAAAGCCCCCACCCCGCCCACGCGTGCAGCGAGGGTCTGACCCAGGCAGCCAGCAGCTGCCCAGAGTCGCGAGGGGAGCAGAGGTGACCGTGGTGGTTTGGTGAGCAGGCCGTGGCCGCACCAGGGGCCCTGCGAGTTGGCGCTGGCAGGACCCCGGCTGCCCTCTGTTGGGGCACATGCACCCTCGGGCCCCTCCCTGACGCTTCGCTAGGGATCACGAGCCCTCTTCCGGCAGGCGGGATGGCGGAGTTTGGGGGGAGGGGGCGGGACAATGAGGCAAACTTGGTAAAAGGCCGATGTGAGAGGAGGCGCTAACGTGCCTCCGAGCCAGGACCTACACCACGATGGCATCGTCACCACGGGGCCCGTGTGCTGAGCCCGGCTCGTCATTCCCACGAATCTCACTCCGAAGGGTGAGGGCAGGCCAGGCAGAGGGTCAGAGCACCTCCCGTTCTCTGTCCTGCTCAGCGCCGGGGAAGGGGCCGGCCACTCAGAGCGGGCGTCCGGGTGGCGAGGATGTGACACTTACGCCAGCTTCTGGCAGAACTGAGGGCGCTCACGGTCTGACAAGGGCCCCGGGCCGCGGGCGTACCCGTGGTGGCGGGGGCAGCGGCGGGGGCCGGGCTGGGCGTACCCGTGGTGGCGGGGGGTAGCGGGTAGTTCTTCTCCTCCTCCATGAACTGCAGGGCCACGGAGCAGAAGTTGCTCTCGTACTGGACCACCAGGTGCGTCAGCGCCACCACCAGCTCCTGGGAGGGAGGCTCGGTCAAGCGCCGCGAGCAGCAGCGACCTGCCGGCGGCTGGAGCGCGTGGCGGGGAGAGGAGGGCGGAGACAGCCCTGCGCTCGGCCGGCAGCGGGGGCGGCAGCAGGGACACCGGCTCCGGGCCCTCAGCCGGCGGGGCCGGGCCTGGTAAGGCCGTGAGGACGCGGCACACGCACGTCCGGGCAGCGCGCCCCGGAGGGTCAGGCGCGGGCTGGGCGCTCGCGGCTGCGGACAGGGTCACGGCTCGGGCAGGCACGCACCTTCCGCACCACGGGGCTCCCGTCGCTGATGAGCTGGGCCAGCATCATGGCCACGTTGTGGTCGATGGTGGTGGAGTGGTCCGTCCTCTCGGCAGAGTTGCCCACAAAGGTGCCAAGGGCAAAGACGGCCGCACAGCGCACCTGCGGGGGGCACAGGTCACCGCCAGCCCTGCTGGGGAAGGTGGGGCCTTGTGGCCCGGGGTTCAGGGGACGCCAGGCCCGCCTGGCGGAGCAGCCCCTTTGGAGGTGCTGTCCCGGGGGCGCCCCTTCACCCGCATGCCCGGCAGGACACCAGTGCCCGGGCCCGGGGACCCACCTCGGGGACGGGGTCGGAGAGGAGGCTGCAGAGCTTCTCCTGGGCGCTGTCCCGCACCCCGCACCACCGGGCTGAGTCGAAGTTCTGCCAGATGCGGCCCAGGCAGATGGCCACCCACTGGCGCAGCAGCGGGTGGGGGTCGTTGAGCTGCTCCAGGCAGATGGCGATCAGGTTGCCCTGCAGGCAGGCTTCCTGTGGCGGGTGGGGGACAGCATGGGCCCGGGGTCCCAGCCTCCCCTTTCTCAGAAACCTCGGTATGTCCCCCTTTCTAAGTCCCACCGTTTCAATGGCCCCTGCTGGTGGAAGGGGGGGCTCCACCTCCACGGCACCGTGGCACCCTGGGCGTGGCGGCGGGAGGCGTGGCGGGCCCGGGCACCCACCTGGCCAGTGTTGTAGTTGTTGACGATCACGGCGAGGATGAAGGCCGTCATGGTCCTGTGCTCGGCCTGGAAAACAGAGGCCACCCTAGCGGCACCTACCCGGGGCTCCGTCCGCGCCCGCAGAGATGCCGCTCAGACCACGGGGGCCGCGTTCCCATCCCTGAGCCTGCAGCCCAACAGCCCTTCCTCCGGAGGGCCTGCCAGCCGCTGCCCCGTCAGGCCGGAGTAAAGGGGCCTGGCTCTGCTCCCTCTCCCTCTCTCCCTGGCGTCTGTGGACGTATCAGCTCGATACTCTGTCCCCGGCCGTGGGCTCAGGGGTGAATGTTGATTTATGAACCAGGAGGTCAGGGTTTGATTCCGTCAGGGCACAGGCCTGGGCTGTGGGCTCCACCCCAGTGGGGGGCGTGCAGGGGCAGCCAGGACGCTGACAGGCCAACCACGCCACCCTGCACGCCAAGGCCAGCCACGCCCTCCCAGGAGAGCTGGCAGCTCCGAATGAGCGTGCCACCTCCAGGGCGCTGGGGTAAGTGGAGGCGGCAGCATGGGCGCGGCTCCCCGAGCGCAGCCCGCAGCTGGGGTGGCGACGGGGGCACCGTCTCCTGAGCCTCTACGAGGCGCCCGCAGCACAACAGGCGAGAGCGACCCACACCATCTCCATCCGAGCAGCACAGGGGCCTCACCGGCATGTAGGGGTCGGCCAGGACCGAGAGGAAGTACTTGTGACCACTGTCCTTCACCAGGTCGGCTTGGCAGGACTGCGGAGAGAGGCAGAGGTGAGCGAGACGCGGGAGGCAGACGGAAGTTCCTCCTGATACGGGGGGTAGGGGGGGGCCGGGGCGGGGGCCTGGCTGCAATACCAGCTCCTTTGCAGGCCTCCCCCCTGCTACCCCCACGTTCTCCCGCGGTGGCCCCGCCCACTCTCAGCAGCCACGCCCACGGGAGAGGAGACGGCAACTCACACTGTCCACGGCCAGAATCTTGGCCCAGATGAAGACGAGCAGGGGCCGCAGCTCGCGCGCCGAGCTCTGCAGCAGCTTGAGCACGTAGGGGAAGATGCCCACGGACAGGGCCTGCGGGAGGGTGGGTGTCAACAGGAGCCGGCGGCCGGGGACGGGGTGTCCCTGGGGCCGAGGCCAATGCAGGGCTTCGCAGATGGGCCGTGGGGGGATGGGACAGCGGTGTCTCGCCCACAGACGGGGCTCCCTTGATTCCCAGGTCCAACTTCCTGTCTGGAAGCTGCCAGCCAGCCTGAGCCCCGTCCTCGCCAAGGGCCTGGCCTGTTCTCAGCAGCAGGACTCAAGGCCCGGGACCCTCAGGTGCGCACGGACGGAGAGGGCCTCCGGACAAGGGCACCCGAAGGTGCAGCGTCAGGGCTTCCGGGCCCGTACGAGCAGTGAAGCACTTGGGGTCGGGTCCTTCCTGCTCTCGGGCTCAGGGAGAAGACGGCCCTTAGTGAGGAGGACGAGGGCAAAGCCCGCTGTGTCCGTCCCATCGGCCTTGGGCCGCCTTTTCTCCAGTGTACTGGGCCTCCAGCCAGGTGCCCCCTCCCGGACAGGTTCTCCCCTGGGACAGTGCCCCCTCCTGGGGCGGGACCCTGGCCTCGCCTCGGGCCACGCTTTTCCAGCCCCACACGCCCCCTTGGCCTGGCTCAGTCCCGGGGGCCAGAGCTAGTCCTGTGGGGTGAGCCTCGGGTGTGAAAACTCTGCGACGCTCCCACTGTCTCCTGCTCTTCCCACGTGAATGCGCGCGCTGACAGGTGTGCAGACCCTGCCGTGGGCGCTGGGCCACCTGTGCAGCCGGACTGTCCCTCCCAGGCCCCTCCCCTTAAGGACTATGGCTCCACCTCCTGCGGCGACGTTACGTGAGGAGGAGACAAACAGCCACACGCGGAGACCAGAGAACGCGGACCCACGGCTCGCCTCTCCCAACGGCCCAGCCCCGCAGCCGTCCCGCCCCCACTGGGCTAGTGAGCGTGGTGTTCACCTGCCAGCAGCCCCCAGACACAGGCCTGCCACCCTGCTCCCGTCATTGCAAACGAAGCAGACGAGGCCTGCCCTGCGCCTGACAGCAGGCCGGCCCCTCTCCCCGCAGAGGCACCCCCCGCCCCCGCAGCTCCCTCCTGGTCTGCTGGAACACGCACTGCTCCGCGGTTCCCGTTCTAACCAGCCGTGCCCCCCCTCTGCAGGGCAGCAGGGAGAGGGCTCAGAGCCGAGAGGGACGCGGGGATGAGGGCTCCTGGGGAACGGCCCTGTGGCTGGGGTGGGGCGGGCGGGGAGCCACAGGCCGGGGCCCTCTCCGTGCTACAAGTGACACCCAACAGCATCAGGTGGGGCTGGAGGGCGGAACCAAACCCGACAAGGCGGCCACAGGCCCACCTCGCCCTCCCAGGGCCTCACGGCCATGCCCACGCCACCCTCACCACAGGCAGGCCGCTTCTGACTGCCCCGCAGACACGCACCAGGCTCACCGCCCAGGGGCCCAGGTCTAGGAAGCGCCCCAGCAGGTCCAGGGCTCTCAGCCGGTGCACCTGGCTCAGCAGCACCTGCAGGGAGAGACAAGGGTCATGGCGGCACCTGCAAGGCCATGCGGGGCGAGGCCGGTCCCTCGGATCAGCCCTCGTCCTGCACCGAGGTCCACGAGGGGCCGCTGTCCCTGCTGCTCCGGAGGCTCAGAGGCCAGGAGACACTGCTCTTCCCCCAGGTCACAGCCAGGGTCACACCCACAGATACACCCATAGGCCACAGCCACAGCTCACACCCAGGGTCACACCCACAGACACACCCATAGGCCACAGCCACAGGTCCATCCACAGGTGACATCACGCCTGGCTGCTGGGCTGCGTCTGACCAGCTCCCCGCAGCCCTTCTCTGACGCTCGGGCGGACTCGGCCACATCCCCGCCCAGGGCCGAGGCTCCGCTGCAGGTGCCTTCCCAGCCCGGCGAGCCTGCGGGCCTCACCTGCAGCACGATGGGCAGCTGCTCGGGGGGGCTCCTGTTCTCCACGCCCATTGTCAGCCACACCTGGAAGGCGGTCAGCTGCTCGGCGAAGAACGGGCTGTGCTGTGGACGGAGGGGCAGTTAGAACCCGCCTTCCTCAGCGCACACGCCGCCCCCTTCAGCTCAGTCCCCGCGCCTGCGCCTGCGCCTGCGCCGGCTGTGGGGAGCCGGTGCGGCCGGAGCAGAGCAGGAGACGGGGTCCGACCTGGGCGCTGCGGTGGAGCGGGGGCCTGTGCAGACTGGACGTGGGCAGGGAGGCGCTGAGCCCCCGGGGGGGTGAGGAGGACGCTGCGGGGGAAGCGGGGATTCACACGTCTGACCCCACGCCTCCACGGAGGGCCTGTGCCCAGGGCACCGGGCCTGGGCAGGGTGTGCCCGTGACACCCACAGAGAATCCGCCACCTCAGGATTCGTGTTCCCGCAGCGTCAGCCGAGTCACGCGATCCAAGGGGAGGACGGACGGGGCTGGCACGGAGCCCCAGAGTGCTTTCCTGTTTCTGGTGAGTCACTCACCAATGGGCTTACAAGACAACCTCGCTAAGAGTGGCCGCCCCACAGCGGAGAGCGCAGGCCGGGGCCTGGACCTAAAGAAGGTGGGGACCCCCTGCCCCTCGGCCCTTCTCCGAGGGAGCACGCCACGCAGGAGAAGTGGCCCTGTGCAGGGACACGAGCATCCTGACCATCCGATGGGCAGAGGGGCCAGGCCCCGCGTGGGGCTGCCGGTGGGCGTGTGTCTGGGCAGGAGCTGGCACCCTGGGTGCCCAGCACCGACTGGCTCAGGCTTCCGAGGGCAGCCGCACGCATTGGACGGCGGGCGTGTGCTACAAGCCAGCAATTTACAGGGACATCACTGCAACCAGGACGTGACTGCAGGAGAGGTGCCACACAGTCACTGTGACCAACGTATGGGAAGAGGCAGGGAGCAGAAAGTGAAACGTGAGGGTACTGCTCACAGCCACGCCGACGGGCTGGAGCGCCCCGAGGCCGTCAGCAGCGGGACGCAGGGCAGGTGGCCGTAAAGGAAGTCAAGGGGACGAACGTCCAGTTTAGACAATTGGCCTCTGGTGGTCACTGCAAAACGCCGGCGCCTCTCGGGCCCTGTGCTGCCCCCGGAGGCGGCGTGGGGGAGGCGCGTGCCGGCGGCATCCCAGCAGCTCCGGGCACTGAGCCGCCGGTGCCAGGAGGAAGCCGGCAGCTTCACCAGGGAGCTTAGAGGGCCCGGTGGGGCGGGAGAACGCGGCCTGCGGCCCCGTCCGCAGTCAGGGCCTCACAGGACGGCAGCTCAGGAGGCTCCCTGAGTGGAGGGGCCCCAAGCGCCAGCGGGGCGCAGCGAGGGGCAGATTCGGCAGCGCGCCTCAGGGACGGCGCTCCCCAGAGCTGACCGCTCCAGCCTCACACCGACCCCGGCGGCGGACACACAGCTTTCGTTATTTTTTGGTTAATCCCCACCCAAGGGTGTTTTCGCGCCGGATTTTAGAGCGGAGGGAGGAGGACAGAGACAGGACGCTGCCTCCTGCACGCACACGCCCGGCTCTGGTGGGTGGGGCCCACGCTCTATCCTCTGGCCCACTGGCCAGGGACAGACACGCGTCTCTGAGGCTCTAAGTGCAGGGGCTGCAGGTCCTGTCACCACCCCACGGGCACCCTGAGCCAGGACAGAGGACGGCCCGTGGCGGGCCCCGCGGTGCCCCTGGGCTCACCCGGAACGCCGTGCCCTCCTCGATGATGGTGGGCAGCTGGGAGAGGCAGATGTCCACGGCGAGGTCCCAGGCTTGCCTGGGGAGAGAGCAGAGGACACCAGAGCGTCACCGACTGGCTCCTGCAGGACCCGGACGGAGCAGGGCAGCGGCAGGGCCCCGGGGAAGACAGAGGAGCTAAAGCCATTTTGCCGTGAGTTCTTTTCTCATGCAGCTGAAACGGGAGCCACAGAGCGACCGCCCCCCCCCTCACCCCCGTCTAAGGCTGTGTCCGCCCGGCTCCAGTGTTCCCGGCGCGGCCTGCCCACCGAGGGGGCGGCTGGGCCGGCAGTGGCAGCGTCACACCAGCACCGTGAAGCGCGGGCCAGGCCACGCGCCTTAGGAGCAGGCCCATGAGGCTGGGAGAAAGGAGGTCTGGCTGTGCCCCCACCGGACCCAAATGCCCGCCGTGGTGCCCGAGTCAGGGCTGGCTTGCCCACACTGTCGGGCCCGCTGAAACCGGTTTGGCTCAGTGGATAGAGTGTCGGTCTGCGGACACATTCCCGGGGAGGGTTGTGCAGGAGGCAGCTGACCGATGATTCTCCCTCATCGATGTTTCTAACTCTCTATCCCTCTCTCTATTCCTCTCTGTAAAAAAATCAATAATAAAACAAAACAAACAAAAAAAACACACAACAACATTGCTGGGCCCATCTCCCGGGCCCCAGGCAACCACTCTGGCCTCTGGCTCCACCTCCCGGGGGCTCCCTGGGACTGAGATGGCAGGGGGCTCTGCGGGGTCGCCGGCAGAGGGACAGAGGGACGCTCCGGCCACCTCCCTGCCTTCAGGCTCCCCTACATCTGTCCCTCCCCGTCCCCCCAGGGCAGCTGGGTCTTGGAGGGACCACCCTGGGAGACGTGCCGCCCAGACACAGGCCAGCACGGCAGCTGCCCACACGGAAGTTGGCACAAGGCGCCCTCGCTGGGCTCGGAGGGCGCAGGTCATGGCCGCCGAGCACTGCCCGGGCTCCGGACGGGGCGGGCTGTACTTGGACGTGAGGGGAAGGGCTCTGATGGCTGCGTATCAAAAATGAAACAGGAGCCGCGCAAGCCAGTCTTCCTTAGTGCTGCCCCGCTACGTGCACACGTGTTACTCCGTGTCCACCTCGTGTTTGCTGTGCGTGGTCCCTTCCTCCTGCGAGAGCCCACCTCGCTCCACACCGGCCGACACCAGCCTGGCCAACCGTCCAGCCCAGGGCCCTCTGACTCCCTGGGTGGCCAGGCCGCCGCTCCGGTCTGTCCATGGGTGGGAGGGCGCTCTTGCTGTTGGAAGATTTCGTCACGGCACAAGCCCTGCAGAGCCCACCAGTCCGGGCCCGGGGGCAGCAGCTGGCAAAACTGAGGTCAGGGCGCCGTCAGCCCCGCACAGGCGGTGCGGGAGACTCACCACATGGCGTGCATGTAGGTGGGGGGCAGGCGCGGGCTGCTGACCGGGGTGCAGTTGTAGGAGCGCATGATCCTTTCCGCCAGCAGGAAGTTGCGGAACAGACTGGCCACCAGCAGGTCCTGCCGGAAGAGCTTCTGGAAGAGGTCTGAGGGCAGCACGCGTTCCGTCAGGACACACGCCCAGGCTCAGCCAGAGGCCCCTCCACCCACGTGAGCCAACACGGGCCCCGGCCGCTGCGAGGCTCCTGGCAGCTGCGTCCGGCCGTGGGGACACGGCCAGCCCCGGGGAGGACACTGGCGACGGTCAGGGCAGGGGCACACGCAGCTCCCTCGCCAGCGCAGCCCTGCCCCACCCCCTCCCCCCACAGAACCCCCAGGCCTGCCCTGCTGTCCCCGCCAGCTCTTGCCCACGAGAACCCATTTCTCCCCTCGGACCCTCTCGTGTCCCAGGCCGTGGCCGCTGACCGCAGAGCCTCACCCCGAGGGAGCACGTTCCACGCGATGGTGTCAGTGATGGCCGTGAAGATCCAGTTCAGCTCGCCCAGCGGCGTCCTCCGGTCGTTCAGCCGGCCGGGGATCCTAGGGGAACGCGCGTTTCCGTTAGCGACGGTGACAGTCGCGGCCGCGGACACAGGAGACCGGCAGCCCCAGCCCAGGCAGGGCGCTGCCCATGGGAGAGGCCCGGGCCTTCCGAGACTCCAACTTCACAGCGAGAGCTCGCCCGCCCCCCTCTCCCGTCCACGTCTAAACGAAGCCGTTTCTTCCGCCCCTGACCTGGGCACCACACCCAGTGGCCACACGGCCGCCTGTGGCTTCCTTGTGAGGATGAGCCATGCACTGGGCCCCACGGACAGCTGTGCCCATTCGATTCCGCGTCTCTGCCCGCCGTGGCTCCGGTAACGCCAGAGCCGAGTGAGGACACTGGTCCCCTGAGGTCCACGCACCTGCTCTTCGCACGACGAACACTGAGCGCCCGCAGCCCGTCCGGCGCCAGCCTGGCACCAATGGGGCTCCGGGCGAGCACGTGGGCAGAGGCAGCCGGGCCCCTGCCCACCACGGCCTGCCATCTCAGAAAACCTCCTCCTCCACAGGAGCCCAGGACTGGCTCAAGCGAGAGTGGAACTGTTTCTAAGGTTTCACAGACTGAGGTCCTGCCCGCCAGCTCTGGGCCGCCTGAACCCGACAGGAAGCAGACACGCGCCGGAACAGGGACGTCAGGAACGGCCTGCCCCACACGGGAAAAGCGGTCCCGAGGGACCTCAGAGGCTGTGGGTCTGTTTTCATGGCTCAGCACGCCTGCTCTCCGACGCGAGGAAAGAAGCAAACACCACACGCTCGCCGTCATGCAGCGCGGGCGAGAACACGATCACAAGGAAAGACTTCGGAGTGACGCTCAGGGGATGCTTGTCCGTCCATCCGTCCGTCCGCCCGCTCTGTGAGCCTGGCTCGGCCTCGCCTCCTGCTGTGGAGCCCCAAGGCCACGGAGGAGGCGGGCGGGCGACAGGACAGCGCTCCCGAGGACAGACCCTGGCCAAGGTCCGAGTCCAGACCGGCAGGAGCACGGCCGAGCTGCTCCCAGGCCTGCCCTGGGGGAGGGCCGCTGTGTGTCCGGGCGTGCTGTAAGTCCTGACCTGGGACCTCGGCAGATAAAGGCACACCGAGCCCCCAGCCCTCGTGAAGGCCCACTGGCCTCACTGAGCTCCGGGGAGCATGGGCAGCCCGGCCGCTCGCACTGTGCAGCCACAGGCATGTTAACTCCCCAACAGGGGCGTCTGGTCCCGTCTGCACCAGAGCCTGAGGGACGTCCCAGCCCGGGCCCGCCGCGCCGAGGCTGAGGCCGCAGGAACACAGGCGCGGGCCGCCGGACACAGGGCCTGCAGACTGCCCAGGACTCCGGCTATGCGGGCCTGGCTGCTCGGCACCTCTGCCTGGCGGCCGCTTTCCAAGCAAACAATACACACCCCCTAAAAGGAACCAGTGATGAGAAGGTAAGACAATCGTCCCAGATGCCTTCATCTAAGACCGGCCGGAAACCGTAGCGACCAACCACCCCTCCAGGAGCCTGTGTACAAAGCAGGTCATTTTAAACACGTCAACATAACCCCATGCAGGGGTGCTGCGTCCTCTTTAAAGCTTTCACAGCCCGGCCGGCTGCCTCAGGGCTGAGCATCCACCTATGACCCAGGAGGTCAGGGCCCAGGCCCGGGTTGTGGACTCCATCCCCACTGTGGGGCATGCAGGAGGCAGCTGATCAAAGATTCTCTCATCATTGACGTTTCTATTTCTCCCTCTCCCTACCTCTCTGAAATCAATAATAAATATACACACACACACACACACACACACATATATATATATATATATATATTAAAAGCTGTAAAAAAAAACAAAATAAAACCTCACAAATACACTGAGAGAAAAGCCTCGAAGGGCTGCACCCAGCTTGCCAGGTGAGGATGCGGTGACGCCGATTCCAGGGCCTCTCTGTGCTCAGTAACTGAGTGCTGTGTGATGAGGGAGGCCACAGCAAGCTTTCCCGAGTAGGAAGCTCACAGCGCTCACCCCAGCTCGCCGGAAGCACAGGCACGCCCGCTCCGTGGCTTCAGGGCCTTTGTGCCGTGGCCCGCAGCCGGGGCCCTGAGGAATGCCAGGGGCTCACGGAACCTCGCTGGGGCATGGGGCGGGCCTGGCGCCGGCTCTAAAAGGACCTCTGCTCTCCCAGCGGACCTGACGGCACGTCATCGTAAGACAGCCACACGGAAAGCAGTGTCCACCCTGCGGGCAGCGGCCGGGGGAGCCAGCGTCTTGAGGGCCCGGGGAGGTGTCTGCACCGTGCCTGCGCTCTCGCCACACGGGCACCAGCCCTCACATCCGTCCAGTGAGGCAGCTCGGCCGGCCGGCTGGCCGGCCGGGGGAGGGGCACAGGGACCGCCACCGCCGGCACGTCCTGAGACGTCTCTTCATTGGCTGGCTTTTCCAGGACCAACCCAACCACGCATGTACCTGCTTCTCTGGCCTCCTGCTCTAGACTGAGCAGAACCGGTCCCGTGTCCTCTGAGGTCTCGGGGGAGGACAATCGGGTCCATTCAGTGAGTGACGTGCGACCCGGTGTGGGCGCTGCCGTCAGCACGAGGGGTCCTCCGCCCGCTGCCGGGGCCGGGACTGCGCTGCCCACGTGGGAGAAGGCTGGGAGGAAGGCGTAGGGGCCTGGCGGGAAAGGCAGCTGTGTCTGTGTGAGCAGGAGAGCGGCTCAGGTCTCATCCCTGACTCAGGTGCTCCGTGCAGCGCGGTGATGCCCGCAGGGCTGCTGGCCAGCCTGAGCACGCGGCACCGGCGTGTCCTGGCTCCCTCCCGGCGGTGGCAGTGAGGTGACTCACGCTCCTCCCACGGAGACAACCGGACAGGCCGTGGGGAACCTTTTTGATGTCCGGGCAGGGCCGGCCAGGCCGGAGAGGGAAGCCCAGCCTTGAACCTGGCGGTCCTGACGCAGGACTGAGGCAGAGCAGCGGCCGGAGGCTCCCGGCGGGAGAGCAGGGAAGGGAGGTGCTGCCGAGGAGACGGGCTCTGAGCCAGGCCTGGGTGTGAGCTGGAACGACTCAGACCTCACGCCTCCCATCACCCCGGGGCTCGGTGCGATGTCCACGTTCAGTTCACAGCTTTCAGTCCAAACCAACCAGGCACTCACGCAGGAGCCAGCGGCAGGAGAGGATCGGAGCGGTGAGGTCAGGGCTGTGGCAGCCGCTGCACGGGGGGTGCTCGCGGAATTACAGACAAAGCTGGGGACGCTGGCTGGCAGACAGCTGCAGCTGGAGGTCTGAAACCCAGGAGCTCAGAGCCTCTGAAGACCGCGTGTTAAGCCAGCACCGAGCGCTGGTGAGGAAGGGGCAGGCCCAGGGATGCAGCAGGGTCAGCAGGAAAGAGAAGGCGGGACTGGACAGGCAGTGCAGGTCCAAAAGGACCCGAAGCGGGGAGCACTGGTCCAGGGTGCAGAGGCCGATGAAAAGCCTCCAGGCACCGTGGCTGGTCAGCTCGAGCTGCCGTGCCGCAATGCCACGACTGAGATCTATTTCTCAGAGTTCTGGAGACTGGAGGCCAAGGCCAGGTGCCGGCAAGGTCAGGGTCTGCCGAGGGCTCTGCCCAGCATGCCGACGGCTGCCTTCTCGCCGGGCTGTTTCCCCCCTCGGCTGTGCTGTCACGTGAAGGCAGGACCACACGCAGGACAGGACAACCCAGGTGCTCAGGGCACCGATGAGAAGTGACAGATGCACACACAGGGCATATCCGGCTCCTGTGGAGACAAGTCCTAGCGAGAAACGTGTTTCACCTGGAGACACCCACAACCACATGTCAACACACACATTCAGACACAGAACCGAGAGCAGCCGTGTTCCTGGGAAACGTGGTGTGTCTGTCCTCTGAGGCTGTGCACAGACCCGCTGTCTGAAAGGCTCAGCCCCGGCGCCTCTCGGACACCGCCAGCAGGACGTGGGGCAAGCACAGCCCGAGGTGTGTGACAGGATCACACGGCCCCCCTCAGAAGCTGGCGGGTTCACAGCCCACGTGTCGCCTGCTGACCACCGTGCAGGGCTGGCCACAGACCAAACCGCTCACCGCCACCGGCGATTTGGAAGGGAGGGAGTGCTGATTTCCCGGCTCCGGGCGAGCAGGAGTTAAATGGCCCGGGGCTGACCCGCCGCCTATCGACATTCCTGCAGAACGACGGGACTGCACCGTCCCTGCCAGACACCCCAGGGACGGAGCCGAGGCTGCGCAGAGGACCCCAGGGAGCCCAGGCTCACAGTTCACGCGTCCGACACAGGAAGACAGACTGTCAACGAGGGCGGGTTCAGGACCCTCAGTCAGCCGCGCCCAGGCCGGAGCCTCGCCGGTGGCTGTTCTGTGCGTCTCCTGGCGTCAGACCATCTCCCGGAGCCCAGCCCGGGGCCCAGAGCGGGCTCCTCCGGCAGAGCCGCGCTCAGGAGGGCGCCGGTGTTTGGGTGGAAGGCCTCTGGGGACGCAGCCGAGGAAAGGCCTCTGTGGCCTTTGTTCCGGGACCGAGACGGGTGCGGGCCTGTGCAGGGAATGTGCCCGGGCTCTCCCTCCCTCGGCCACAAGGCCAGCTCTGAGCCGAGCCCTCACACTGGCTCATCAGACGAGTGGGCGGCCGGCAATGGGGTGTGTGTCTAGCACAACGGGGCGGTGCGCCCTCGGTCCAGCCCTCACCCAGCACCCTGGTCCTGGGACAGCCAGGAGCTAAGCGGCAGACGGAGGTGGCTGAGGGAGGGGCCACGGCTCTTCCATCCCCACAGCGCACTCCCTGCCGCCTCTGGGCTGTGCTTTCTGCTTCTGACTAACCCAGCTGCCGTGGTCATCACTCATCCCACCAGTGTGGGCGGCCACTAACGAATTCCCGACTTCCTGTTTACGTGGGAAAGAAAGGCTCTTGCTGAGGGAAGACAGGCGTCTTTTCAGTTTCCTCTCAAACATAACGCACATGCACGAGGCCGACCTGCCGGCAGCGAGTTCCAATCTCAGCGACTGAGCTGCTGGCCGCCGCAGCCCCTCCCTCCGCTATGCCGGGCCCTTCCCTGGGGACAGCGACGGAGGGCTGGCCGCACGGGCCTGGCCCAGCCCCGCTCACCTCCCTGCAAAGGCCCCCCAGGGCTGGGAGAGCTGGCGCACACAGCAGGTGCCCCTCCTGGGAGCTGCGTCTCCGCCACGGGAACCACGGTGACTGCTCTGCACTCCCAGCACCAGGCCCGGAGCTCCGGAGGGCGCGGCCGCCGCTCTGCCTCCCAGGCCTGGGCTGGGACGCGTGTGCTGAGCTGCTGCAGCGGTGCTGTCTACACACAGGCGGCGATTATGAATAAGTCCTGGTCGCCCTCTGCCAGCAGCCAGGACGCTCTGCGCCTGGGTTCCCGGGAGCTGCCTGCGCACCCCATACTCCCAGCGCTGCTGAGTGTCTCATTACTTCCTCTCAGAGCTGAGAAACGCCCCTTCATTTCCACGCATGGTCTCACTGCCGCTCTCTGTGAGGCTCGGGGAGATAATGAGAATCGGTGCTCAAGGAGGTGCGCTGTACCGTACTCCATACTCGGCAGCCTAATTAGAAAACAGCTTTGTAGATTGCTAATGACTGCCTCACACACACGCACACGCACCGTCACAGTACGTGGGAACACGTGGGAGCATCACGGCTAACCCGGGCGGAGAGCTCACCGCACCTCCAACAGCTGTCCACGCTGCACCACTGATTCACTGACCGCCCAGACCAGTACATGTATGTGCTGTGAAACGTTCACAGCTTTCTCCCAACACCAGCTCCTTAATGCCCGTCCTCCAGGGGCCCTAAGGCAGTGGGTGCAGCCCCACCTCCAGGGGCCGAAGCTGGGCTGCGAGCTGCACATTTCGAGAAGAATCTCCAGAAAGTGCGAGTGAAGTGGTGAAATGAGGCGAGGTTTCCCGCGCCCGTCGGAGCCTGCAGTCACGCCTGCTCCGGGCAGGTCTGAGCCGGCAGAGCATGGACAAACCCCACGTCCAGAACCTTCCGAGGAGAAGCTGTGGCGCCTGCCCGCTGCCCGCGACCGTGATGCGTGGGATTTCCAGAGTTCTAGGGTCTGGAATTGGTCCCGGCGAAAAACACGTACCCACCCGCTGGCGTCCGGGCTGACCCTGCCCAGCTGCTGGAAGCCCCTGGCCGCTCTCCGGGGCCGCGCACCCATCTCCCCGGGCAGTGCCAGCGGCGGCTCCGTGGTGGCTCCCGCTCTGCACGCCGGGGTCTGCTCTGCAGTCGCTGTGACGGGTGGCGGCACCTCGCTGTGGCCTCACCTCGCACCCTGAGCCCGCCCGCGCAGAACATGGAGCACCTTCTCCCTGGCGCGCAGCCGTCTCGCCAGGCCTCTGCCCGCTGGTGACGGGTGCGCTTTGCTCGTTCGGGGCTTCAGCGTCCGTTATCAACTGTATGAGGTGACGGGCCGTCCCCAACTCGGAGGCTCTGCCCACGCCTCACGTGTCCCTCCGAGGCGAACACGGTGAGTCCTGAGGAAGCACAATCCACCGTTTTCCTTTTGTGGAGCTCGTCCAGGGAGGGAGGCGTGGTCCCATTAAACCGCGAGGTGACAGGACGAGCTGGCCGTGCTGACCGCGGGCTGGAAAGGCGGGCTGTGCCGGAGGGCGCCCCTGCCGGGGACACGCCACCGGGGTCCACGGCACTGACCGCCGGCTCCTGGCCGGTAAGCCAGAGGAGGGGCCGCTCGGCTGCGCTCCAGGTCGTAGGGAGGCCAAGGTCAGTGCCGTGGACCCCGGAAACGAGCACGGGGAGGCTGCGTTTGAGAAGGTGCTGCCGGGACCTCCTGCACGCGGGTTCGTTGAGGAATCACGCGTGAAGGAACATGCAGCGCTGGGATCGATGCGTCGGGATTAGACGTGGAGGGAGAGGGAGACGCCGGGACAGCGCCCAGCAACGCCCGGGAACGGGCGGCTTCCCGGACCCTGAAACCTCAAGACACAGCCAGCAGACGGCCGAGCGGGCAGACCCGGAGTTTTCTCATTTCCTAAACGCCCTCCAGCGCAGCTCCCCGAGAACACGCTGTGTGCCAGCACCTGAGTGTGTGAGCGCTGCGCCATCTGCCACCAGCCTCCGCCGCTCACGACTCGGAGCTGGCAGGCGCCACGCGCCACAGCAGACGCTCCTGGGAAGGAAGCGGACGGCAGGCGCGCAGCTCTGCCGCCGGGGGGGCCGCCCGCAGCCCCGCTCCTGTCTCGTGACCGGCGGTGCAGGATGGACACGGCATTCCCGCCGGCCGTCACAGTGCGGAGCGGCCCCTGCCGGACCCCGACTGCCGACAGGCGGCCCTGCACCCCGGAGGCAGGCGCCTTCCACAGAGCGGGCCGTCAGCTCGGCCGGCTCTGCGCCGCCCACGGCAATGCCGGCACGAGCGTCACCGTCCCACTGCTGCTGGCCCGGCCCGTGCCAGCCTGGCTTTTCCCGTCCCCACGGCCCGTCTGCGTGTGCACAGAGCCCAGAGGCACAGATGTGGGCGAGTCACACGGCCTCTGCGTGCACTTGAACATAAAGAATTCTACACTAACGCGCTCTTGCAGGTCTCCACTTACATGTTGTTGGTTTTCCCTTTTACGTTTACTTGCACATGCATTCTACATGCCCTCATTCTTGTAACACACTGACGAAGGTGGGAAAAATCAGTCACTTAACACGGCTCTTCCCCCTCACCGACCAGGACACCACCCCCCCCCCCCCGCCCCCGCCTCTCTCCGCGGCGCCTGCTCTGAAGGCTGCACGGACGGGTCTCATTGTCCCACTCAGCGCGTGGCTGCCAGGCTGTTCACACCGTGTGCAGGAATGCACCACGATGGAGCGCGGGTGCCAGGGAGGGGCTTAGGTGTGCGTTCCTGTATGCGGCCCAGGCTCGGGCAAGGCGCTGTCCAGGGGAGGGACCCAGAGGCCGGCTTGCTCGTCCACCACATTCAATAAACCCAGTCTCGGCCCCGGCCGGTGTGGCTCAGTGGATAGAGCATCGGCCTGTGGACTGAAGGGTCCTGGGTTCGATTCCGGTCAAGGGCACCGGTCCTGGTTGTGGGCTCAATCCCCAGGAGAGGTTGTACAGGAGGCAGCCAATCCATGATTCTCTCTTGTCATGGACGTCTCTCTCTCCCTTTCTCTTCTCTGAAATCAATAAAAAAAATATTTTAAAAAATATCAGCCTCGGCTATTTTACCACACGACCTTCATTTACAGACTGAGAAAGCGAGCTCTCCGTGCTAACCGGGACGCCACGGGCAGAGCAGCAGCTGAGAGCCACCGCCTGCCCGACTCGGGGTGGCACAGAGGGAGCGAACACACACAGAAACCAGGTCAAGTGCAGGGTCGCCAGATGGCGAGTCAGACCCGAACCGGTTCCCAGCCAGAAGCGGACACGCCGGCCCACGACCAGGATGGGCAAAGCCACGCAACGCCAATGCGCCAGAGTTCACCCCTGCCGCCCCTGGCATCTGCCCGAGGCAGAACATGGGGGGGACCCCGCTCGGGCCTGGTGCCGCAGGGAACCTGTCTCGGCGCTGGAGGATTTTCTCATTCTTTTTCTTACAAGCGGCCCCACCTGAGCGTGTCCTAGGCTAGCCCTGACGTGCCGCCCCCACGCAGCCTCAGCCGGAGAGCAGGCCGCGCCACAGGAAGGGCCTGAGGAGGCGGGGAGAGCCCCGACCCAGGCGCAGGCCCCGACGCCTCACTCACTTCTCGATCAGGTCCAGCGTGACTCCGGGCACCAGGCTGACGCACTTCTGCATGCAGAACCTGCGGAGAGAACAGCCGTCACACGCGGGCGCTCAGCGGGAAAATGCCGCTGCCCCCGATGTCCTCACGGGAGAGCCATAGCCCCGGGCCAAGCCCCGCATCTCAGTCTTCCAGAGGGTCTGTGCCGAGCTTGCTGCCCTCCTGCCCCTCCCATCGTTCCCTGCTGGTGCCCGGGCGAGCCTGGTGCAGACGAGGAGCTGCTAAGGCATCGCGCTGCTGCCAGCTGGCGGCTCCCAGTGCGCAGGGGTGGCAGGCCCTCCGCAGGCCTCGCAGGGCGGCTCCTGCCATTCTCCTGGGGGGGGGGGGGGACTAGAGAAAACCTCCCTCTCGCAAAGGGAGTTTGCTTCTATTCTTGTTGGTTTTTATTAAAATTCATTTTCAATTTTATCAGATAACCGCCCTCCATCCTCCTATGAAGATAATGAAGCACGCTAATCGGCAGCCTAATAGGAAGCCGGCGGCCGCCTCCGGAACGGCGCTCCGGGCCGAGGTGATTGCTCTCGCTGTGCGGCAGCTCCCTGCGATGCTTCATCCCGAACCATCCGCAGTGCGTGCGTGCGTGCGTGCGTCCCTGTGTGTGCCGGTGTGTCTGCCTCTACGTGTGTGTCTGTGTATTTGTCCACTGAGTGCCTCTGTGTGAGTGTGTGTGTGAGCGAGCGTGCATGTGTGTGCGCGCGCGCATGCATGTGTATGTGATTGTGTGTGTGTGTGCCTGTGTGTGTGTGAGCCCCTGTGTGTGCCGGTGTGTCTGCCTCAATTTGTGTGTCTGTGTATTTGTCCACTGAGTGCCTGTGTGTGTGTGTGTCTATGTGAGCGTGTGCCTGTGTGTATGTGCCTGTGTGTGTGTGTGTGCCTGTGTGTGTGTGTGTGTGTGCCTGTGTGCGTGTGCGTGTTGGCACAGGGCCGTGTCTGTGGCGGTGCTTCTGTGTCCCACGAAGGACCCTCTTTCTCTCCTTCCCTCCGCCTTCCTCCTGCGCTGTGCCCTAGGCCTGCCTCCCCCTCGGGCCCTCACCCTCCCCGCCTCCCTTGCTCCGCAGAGGCTACACCCTCCCAGGGTCCCGGGTTTCTGGCGTTGTCGTGGGGGACTCCCGGCAGGACTGTCAACCCTGCACTCCCTATGGCCCCAGGCCGGGCCGCCGGCTGCCATCCCTCCGCAGCGCCATGCGCCAGGCTCGCACGCCCGCTTTCAAAGCAGCGCGGCGACACGGCCATTCATCTTAGCCGCCTGCGCGCCAGGAGACGGACCGAGAGCACATGTCTGGTTTGGGAGAAAAACGACTTTCCTCATGGTGGGCAGGCAGCACAGAGCCCCACACTGACCCCGGGAGCCATCCGGGCTCAGCAGAAGGAACAGGCGTGGCTGGGCCAATGTGGAGCCCTCCAGAGGAAACCAGTCCCTGACCCCATGGCCCTGCGGCCGGGGCCGAGCTGTGCGGTCCCACAGGGAAAAGCTGGGACAACTTTGTTCTCTGATCGTCCACACAGCCCCGGCCGAGGCCCAGCCCTCTCCGTCCTCAGACACGAAGGCGAGGCAGGAGGTCTACAGTGCAGGAGGGGGGGGCAAGGAAGGGGTGCACAGGGCATGTCTCCCACAGACACTGCCTTCTAGAAAACGCTGGAGAACAAGCCACCAGCCCCACGCTGAGAAGCAGCGGGGTTTGTGCTCCCCAAGGTCATTCTGACTCGGTGAGTCTTCACGAAAACACACAGGCAAACGTCAGGCGAGGGTTTGAGCTGAGACAGACACCACGCTGGCAGGGCCCGCCCCCTGCCCTGTGGGTCCCACACCGCCACCTCTTGCTGGGCGAGGCCAGGCCCACTTCCCTGCAGACAGGACACGGCAGCACTGGCCACTGATGTCTAAACTGTCAGTTCCTCCGGGTAACGGGGAACTCCCCAGCCTCGGTCCGCCCGTCGTGCGCCTGGCAGACCACGTGTTTGTGTGCTGTGGGCCGAGGCGCTGGCCCGCCATGCCGTCCTCCTGCTGGGGACCGGGGCTACTTCCGGAAGCACACACGCTCCATGCACACTTCAGTGGAATGCTGCCCCTCCATCGGAGACCGAGAGAAAGCCAGGGAGGATGCACTGCGGTCCTCACACCCACTGATGACCTGGGGCGAGGGGCATTATGGGAAGAGCAAGCATGTGCCCGTTCCAGAATTACTGAAGGTTTCGCTTTCTGATCATAGAAAGATGGAGGCCAACAGAAGACAATCAGAAACCATCGGCCTCCCGCAGGGCAGAGCCGGCCCCTTACCAGCGGAGGGCGATCTTGATGGGGGTGGTGAGGCAGGAGGTGAACAGGTCGGCCGGGAGGTCGGGGATCATGGGCAGGAGCTCGCTGGCCTCGCAGGCCGCCAGCTGGATGCAGTTCTTCATGGACGGGGGCAGGGGCATCTGGGCCAGAGGGTGGTTGGGGTTGATGGCCGCGACCTGGGGAGAGCATGAAGGAAGGCTGTGACGTGATGTCCGACTGGGGAGTCTCTTAACATCGTTCCCTGTCACAGAAGGTCGTGTGTGTGTCCCCCCAACTGTCCATCTTACCCGCCCCCAGCGCGCAGCCCCGCCCCCAGCGCGCAGCCCCGCCCCTAGCACGCAGCCCCGCCCCCAGCGCGCAGCCCCCTCCAGGCACGCGGCCTCACCTCCAGCTCCTGCTCCCGCTGCAGGGCGAACTGCCGGAAGGACTTGACGATGAGGCCGGCGTTGGAGCAGTCATAGACGAATATGGACGGGCTGCCCATCCACGTCTGCAGGTCGTAGATGGACAGCGGGATGTACTGCGTGTAGTTCTGGAAAAACAGCAGGTGGGTGACGCAGGCCAGACGCCGCAGGGGCTCGGCAGGAGGCGCCCGGGGCGGGGCGGGCGGGGCGGGGCGGGGCGGGCGGGCCCGGCCGCTCACCTTGTTGAAGACCCAGATCTCGCCGTTGACGGTGGGCCGCGGCACGCCGTGGCCGTTGTAGTGGAAGAGGACCCGCTCCTCCTTGGCGTTGCGGCGCAGCGACGTGCACAGCTTCTTCACCTCGTCCACGGTGGGGTCCAGGCTCTGCTTGTACCGCGCCTGTCGCGGACAAGATGGAGAGCCTGCTGGGTCTGCGGGACACCAGCCCCTCGGAGCCTGCACTGAAGAGCCGGTGACAGCCCAACGCCAGCCCCGCGCATGCCCGCACACCGGGCTGTAGATGCTGGGGCATCGGGCTCCGCGCGGGCAGACAGCGCGCCCACCGGGACTGCTGAGTGAAGGTGAGCACGGTGCGTGGGGACGGAGCACTTTCTAGAAGCGCGGGCTCAGGGGCAGAGGAGCACGCCAGCACCGCCAGCGCGACAGGATCACCCTGCAGGGAAGCCCCGTTCACGGACCCGGTGGCTCTCAGCAACCTCCAGAGGGCGCCCCCCGAGGGCCGGCGGCGCTGGCCTGCTGGGAGCGCGGCTGGACCTCGGCACGTTGCTGCCACTGAGCAGAGCCGCCCCAAACCAGGGCCTGTCCAGGTGTGAGAGCAGCCGAACGCGCAGGCCACCCGCAGAGGTCTCCCTGCGGCCTCGACCAGGAGCAGGGAGGCTGCGGGAGAAGCTTCCAGAGCCTGAGAAGGGGCAGCAGGAAAGGGGCCCAAACAGAGCCCAGAGGGCCGGCTGCTCCCCGGCTGTGGCTCCTGGGATCCGAGTTCACTTCCCACCCACACGCAGGGGTGCTGGGCCAAGAATAACGGGCGCCAGGCTCCCTGCAGGGAAGTCCTCCCCCTGCCCCCACAGCCTGGCAAGGCCTCCGGAGGCACATCCTGACCAGGAGGGCTGCTCCCGGGCCACGGCCATCCACTCAGCGACTCACGAGCCTGGGACCGTGTTTCTGACCTCGGCTCCATTAAAGCCCGCTGCGGGCTGCTGTGGGACAGCCTGTCTCCTCACTGAGCGCCCGCAAGGACACGCAACGGGGTGGCGAGGGCACTGCGATATCAGGAACGCGCCTCCTGGGGCTTCGTGGGGATTAATTAATGTTTTTAGGGCTCCGAAATGAACAGCAGTAAATTAAACGCCAGCACATGCTGAGCTGCATGGAGCGCAGAGGCCGGGGAACGGCCCGCGGCGGGGGAGGGGACAGGAGCTGCGGCCTGTCTGAGATTTATGATGTGTGAGCGGGCGAGCAGGCGCAGAAACGCCACAGCGAGGCTAAAACCTGCCCACTGTGCCGGCACCGATCTCCGGGGCCCCGAGCCCGAACGACAGGAAACGTGTGCCCGGAGGTCCCGGGGAGGCAGCAGCGGAGAAGGAAGGAGCGGGCAGGGAGGCGGCAAAAAAGGAGCAGAAGACGCCTGCCTGCTGCCCGGCTCCTCCCGCCCCAGGAGGGCAGGTGTCAGCCCTGGGCAGGACCGGGGGCAGAACACAGACTGCGCTGCACACGCAGTGCCAGCACACCAGGCAGCTCCCACCGTCGCCCTCTGCAGGCACCTGCTACAGACGCCCGTCTGCATGAGCGCTGGTTAGCGGGGTCTAGCTGCAAGGGAGTCTGGGAAGTGGCTCTGGCTCCCGCGCGCAGTGGGGTGTGCAGACACACAGGCTGAGTGAGCTGCCCAGCACACTCCAGGCTGCAGATCCTCTTCCCGTCAACACCAGCCTGCCCTTCACAAAGCCGGGGCAGGAAGTGACATCTGACACTGAAAACACTGTGCTGAGCTTGCTCAGCACGTCAAGGCTCTGGCCGAAATGCAGAGAAGCTGTGGTCCTCGGACCACAGGGCCTGCACCCCACGTTCGGCACATAGAACGTCGACAGAAAGAGCCAGGGAAATGGGTGAAGGTGGAGGCTGCCCGGGGGTGGAACAGAAGAGAAACAGAACAGTCTGAGGAAAGGGTAGTAGATGGCAGGTCTGTTGTCTGTCCATCTGCCTCCCGCCTCCCTTCCACTAACGGGCCGTGCACACCTGCACCGACCTGCCGAGCGGGAATAGACTGTTTTCCCAAAGAAGGCGGACGGTGGCAGTGGGTGCTGAAAGTGTTCGACATACTTTGTCACTAAGGAAGCGCAACTTGAAACCTTAGAAACACCCACCGGACGGCTAAGATAATGATAATCATTTAAAACTCAGAAAATAACAGGCGTTGGCGAGGCTGGAAGACACGGGGGCAGACGCAGGGGCGGAAAGCGTGCGGGCCTCAGGAAGGCGCGCAGAGCTACGTCTGACCCAGCAGTTCCGCTCCCGGCGCAGCCCGAGAGAAGGAACCGTCCACGAGGAGCCCACGCACACGGCGCACAGCCCGAGGGGCAGCCGCCCGCCCCCAGGTGGTCGGTGGCGAGCAGTGCGCACCGCCCTGGGGATACTCCTCGGCTCCAAAGTAAGGACTGATACTGAGACACGGAGCAGCATGCCTGCCGTGGACGGATGTGAAGACACTGCTCAGCGTGGAGTCATACACGGCCATGTGCCGCAAGGTTCCATTTATAACGTCGTTACATGAGTCTTATCTCTGTTTCTTAAAAATTCCACCGAGTGTCACCCTGACGCTTGGGGGGTGCTGGACGCGTGGCGCTGCCGTCCCTCCGCCGCCACCTGCCCCCTCGATGGCACCTTCTCGCTCGCTGCGCGTCATCTGACACCTCTTCCCGTCACAGATGGCGAGCAGACGGCAGGCTCTGGCACCTCCTCGTCCGGGACGCTCTCCGTGCACAGGTCCCGCTTCTGGCAGCGCAGCACTTGCTCCGACTCCACTGCCACCCGCACGCGCCCTGGAGCTCTGCGCCCGCCGGGGCAGCGGGGGAAACCGCCCCGCACGGTCTGGGCCCGCCAGGCGGTGGCGCCACCGTTTCAGGCCTCACAGGACGGCTGGTCTCCTTCGCAGTCTGCCGCACACAGAACAAACTCTCCCGTGAGAGGCGCTATCCTTGAGAAGCTGGTGAGGGACAGAGCCAGGCCTGTTCCTCTAAAAATACGCCCTGCAAGTAGGTCAGTGCCGGGCGCTGGGAGCAGCCAGCCGGGGAGCGGGGCCGGCAGGGCCTTCGGCAGCACCCCGGGAGACGGAGGGAGGTCTGCCCGGGCTGCTGCGCCCTCTTGCTGCGAACACTTCCTCGCGTCCTCCTCTGCGCAAACCCATGTCCAGGGCTAGCGGTCAGCGCCGTTACACCTCCTCTGTGCAGGGAGCGCAGCCAGAGCTCGGCAGCAGGGACCCGGCCTCTCCGCTGGCAGAAACCAGCTCGCTTCCGGCCTCGCCTCCCGGGGTGAGTGATGGCCCGGGGCTGAGCACTCACAAAGGGTGCCCTCCCAGGGCTAGGAGGCTGACCTCAGAGGCGCGGGCAGGCCACTGCCCTCCTCATCGCACCCCGGCCCGTCCCCAGGAAGGAGGGACACCCACCATTTCTCATTCACTTCTCACTGCCGGTTAAACCCTCAAGCCAGCTGACGGAATGGCGAAGGGAAATAGGTCGGTGGTGTGTGTGTGTGTTTACAAATAACTTAAGACGGTCAAGGCAACTTGGCACAGTTCCGCCCCCCATGCCCCTCCTCTCACGGGCGCGTGAGGAGGCCACCAAAGAGGAGGCCCGGTGCACCTTCGAGGCCGGCCCCGGGGCTGGGAGGCCAGCGCTCAGTAGTGGAGCTGCAGTGGCTGAGATGGCATCTCCTTTGCGAAAGGCACGCACACGGGACATACTTTGGGGAAATAAACAGCCGACGGGCCAGTTGGGACCCATGGAGGGGAATGGGGGGGGGGGGGCCGTGGAGCTGGAGCTGCGTGGTGATGACGCCAACAGCTCCCGCTGGGTTCGCACTGACACCAGAGCCGCCCCCCAGGAGAGCAGCAGAGCCTTACCCGCGGCTGCCAGTTCTCGTACTGCTTCTGCAGGTTGGCACCAATGGTCTCCAGGGCTTTCTGCGGACCCATGGACAGAGGATCTGAGAAGCAAGGAGAGGGGTCATTACAGGTGCCTGTCCCCCGCAAGCCCAGTCCTCGCACACAGCTCACTTCCCGGTCGCCCGGCCAGTGCATCTGTGCCGAGCAGGTGGCGGAGCGGCTGGGCGCCCACGCGGGCTCCCGCCTGCAGAGGAGACTGGCTCACAGCCACCGGCCTGCCTCACCCCAGCCTCTCGGTGCCGGGGCCTGCACCCGCCAGCCCCCTCTGGCCTCAGTCCGGCCTCGGAATGAAGGCTCGGTGTGGCCTGTCCTCCACCGCGCGGGGAGGGCCGCCGCGCCCGCAGCCCCCGTCCGCCCACACGGGAGCGGACGGGGCACACAGCAGGGCGCCCTCCCGGACCGCCTGCACAGCGAGGCTCTCGGACGGCTCCAGAGCGAGTCGCTGGAGCTGCAATCCCGCCCGCCTGGGCCGGGAGCTCTGCACACTTTCAAAGTCTGCTGTGTCTGTCAGCCTCATGTTCAAAATTCGGGTGAGACATTTTAAGTTTATTTATTCGTTTATTTAAAGTAAGAACCCAGTACATTTGGACATAAACATTTATTATGAAAAATGACTAAAAAAACAGACCAGCACCGGTTAGTTCTGCCGCTTCTGCCACACCTGCTCCGACAGGTGCCCGGGGCCGCAGCCGCCAGTGGGCTCCCCGCCCGTCTTCCCTCCCGCCAGTCTGGCGGCAGCCAGCCCAGGTGTTTTCCTTCTCTCTTCCCCTCCCTGCTGTCCTCCCTCCCTCCGCTCTGCTCTCCGAGAAGATCAATGGGGAAATATCCTCGTGTGAAGATTAACAACAACAAAGCCTCTGGGGCTTCTGAAAACCAGCTAAGCATATGAAACAGGAGCTGCCGGGAGGGGGCGGGAGAAGGGGGGGTGGAAGGTGCGAGAGACACGACTGGGCCCTGGCTGGACTGGGCCCCAGCCGCGGGGCCATGCTTCTTGACCTGGGCCTGACCTCATCCTCTCCGTGGCCACACGTGGCCACACGCGGCCACTGCTCCGTGCGCGGAGCGGCCCTCCCACAGGCGTGTGCTAATTGCCTTAGTGACGAGCAGGCCGATGGACCGAGCTTCTCCGCAGGACTTTGAAGGACTCTGCCACTAATTAGCTGAGTCACCTTGAGGAGGGCTTTAATTGAGGATGTAGCGCTGGCAAAGGGCCGCTTTGAAACCAGCAATGGCTTTTAGCGCCCGTCTCATCACCAGTCCCCTGCACGCATTGGCAATTAGAGCGGTACGGTGAGAGGCACCGCGCCTTCCTGGGCCGAGGCAGAGCCGGGAGCGTCGGCTGCACTGCCGGGCCAGCAGCTCCGGCTCAGAGCTTTCTCCACGCTCCAGCAGCGCTAACCAGCGAGCCACCCCACCCGCAGGGCAGCGCAGCCACCAGAAGCAGGAGAGTGCTGGGCAGCGCGGAGGGCCTGGCTGGGAAGCCCTGTCACAGCACAGCCTTGTCCTGACACAAACGTCACTGCAGGGTCGGGAGGTGTCCAGCAGCGGCACAGACCTTGCCAGGGAGACGGCGACACTCTAGGCGAGGACCCGGGAACAAAGGTTCCCGCAGCAGGCACGGAGGTGGGCCAGGGCCCGGCAGCACCTTCCTCTCGGCGCAGGGTCACCAGGGGCCACACAGCTCGGTGCAGAGGCCAGCACCAGCCCCCCTCCCCCCAGCTGCCCCGGAGCTGCGGGCTGGCGCTGCTCCCTGCACTCGGAGCTCCTCGCCACGTGAGGCTGTTCCTGGTGCGAGGCTCCCCTCCTGGCCTCGCCCGAGCACCTGCGCAGAACAGCTCCCGGGTCCCTGGGCGCGCTGAGCGCACCCCGGGTTTCCACGTGAACATGGCGTGCCACCCGCTGGGGCCTGCCAGCCCCACGTCCGCGTGGGGCTAGGCCCAGAGGCGCCCCGGCACCCTCCTGCTCCGTGCCAGCAGCTGCTGAGGCCCGTGGCTGGGACTCAGCCTGCGCCTCCCCGGGCAGGGCAGCCGCAGCAGAGACGACCAATCGTCAGCCGGGGGAGAGGACACGTGAGCTCGCGGGAGTGAGCCGAGGCGCGAGGGAGAGGCGGGCTGGCGCGGTCTCAGAGCTCGGCGCCCAGGCCGCTCTCCGGTGACAGGGAGGGGACCTCACCGTGGAGTCCGCGGGCACCTGCTGGCCGGTGACGGACAGCTGTCAGCAGAATGGCTCAGCCAGCCGCACCCGACAGGACGCGGAGGCCGCACGCCTGCCCTCGAACCCCGGCTAACACCCTCCTCACGGCGAGCCGAGGCTCCCGCCCGGGGAGTGAGCACCTGCGTGCAGGGCCGGTCACTCACTGCAGAGTGGTGACCAGTGCCTGCTCCCGCCAGACGCAGGAGGAATTTTACTGACTCCCCGACACTCAGCCGCGGCCAGGGGCGGGCGGCCACAGCATGCAGGCCCGGTGCTCCGGTTTACAGAAACGGCGCCGGCCGCCGCCCTCCCCGCCCCGCGGCCCCGGACTCACCGATCCAGCACTCCAGGCGCGCGCAGGGCGTGGTCTTCACCACGTCCGGGGGGTCCACCCCGACGTTCAGGCACAACACCAAGGCCACGCTGACCGTCTTCATCTGCAACGACAGGGAGCACACGTCTCAGTCCCGTGTCCATGTCCGAAGCCGGCGTCCAGCTCCGCCCGCCTCCGCCTCGCCCGCCCTCGCCCGCACGCCGGGCACGCTCTGGAGCAGCGCTGGGAGGGCTGGGTTCGGAGGAAAGCGGGCAGATGGCAGGCGAGGCTTCCCGGACACGTTTCCAGAAAGAAGTATGTGATCAAAAGCATCGACATTTCAGGGCACGTACACGTCCTGCCACCTTCCTCTCTCCACCCTCGCACAGACTCACTCAGCAGCTAAAGCCGCTCGGCGCCTGCGAGAGGAGGGCCTGGCCCTCACCGGTTTCCTGTGCGTGCTCAGAGGCTCCAGGGGCCGCTGTGGTTCCCACGCCCTCCCTCCATATTAAAGGCTCGCCCACGCGGGTCCTCGCGGTTATTCATTCCTACACCCCCCTTCCTGGGACTGCCTCCCTCCCCCGGGCCGGCCGGCAGCCACTGCTCAGGGCCTCCACACGGCCCTCACTTCAGACAAAGCACAGTCCCTCCACCTCCAAAGCTGCAGCTAATAAACTTTTAAAAATTCTAGTAAAAAAGCCAAAACCGGTGTGGCTCAGTGGATAGAGTGTCGGTCTGCGGACTGAAAGGTCCCGGGTTCGATTCCGGTCAAGAGCATGTACCTTGGTTGCGGGCACATCCCCAGTGGGGGAGGTGTGCAGGAGGCGGCTGTTCGATGTTTCTCTCTCATCGATGTTTCTAGCTCTCTATCCCTCTCCCTTCCTCTCTGTAAAAAAAATAAAATAAAATATATTTAAATAAATAAAAATAAAAAATAAAATAAAAACTCTAGTAAAATAAACCATTTCTGATTTGATTGTTAAAGTTCTTGTTTCCGAAGCTCTAAGTCCCTCAGACGGAAAACCAGCGGAAGCGCTAGAGTCACTCTTCCGACCTGAGCCGACTCCTCGCCGCCGCCCAACGCACTGAGCACACTTGTTTCTCTGTGGCTGCTTCGCGGGGGGCAGCGGGGGGCAGCGGGGGGCAGCGGGGGACAGGCCGACACGCCACACCCCGCAGATGACGCCATGAGAGGGTGCGCTCACACACACCTTGCCTGACACCGTCCTACACCTTTTAAGGAAACAAATGTCAGAAATATGACGACACGTGAACTAGGAAAACACGTCTGTCCCACACACTTAGCTGCCAATGCAACGCCACGATTGGCAACAGACGTGGCCAGCAAGCAGCCTGAGCAGCCACGCGTGTCCACGGCCGCTCCCTGCCAACGCTGGCGGCGCCCGCCGGTCCCGGGCGCGGGGAGCTTTAATCCTTAGCTTCCCTCAGGTGTCTTTTCCGTATTTTATTTCCATTTCTATGGTAACCTCACTCCAAAAACTCTAAAATAATGCTTTTTAATAATACAGTTAAGCATTAAGAAAATGTAAGGGCTATCCACTTAATTGCCAAAAACGGCATAATAATACATAAAAATAACCATTTGGACTCGAACACATTTCCTTCCAGCACAGTGTGATTGGCGATGACAGTTATGTTCCCAGAAGCTAATTTTAAATCGGCAAGAGCATCGTTTTAGACGGCAGACTGGAGTGGCGGCCTCGGTGAGTCGCCATCTCCCCGGACAATCCTCGCCCACGTGGCTCTCGGCGGCGAACCTCTCAGGGGGCCCCCAGGGACCGAGACCCCGCGGGAAACTAACGGTGTCCCCGGTGCCACCCACCGCCCAGCTGTGACCCCGGAAGCTGGGTGAGGAGCACGATGGCGTCTCTGCCTTTTCCTGTACGCCTCCAGTGCAATTCTCACACACACACACACACACACACTCTCACACTCACACTCACACTCGTACACACACACACACACACACACACACCCCTCACATACACACAGCCACACTCATACACATGCGCACACACATACACACCCACACACACACACCACACACATACCCCTCACATACACACTCACACTCACACTCACACTAATACACACACACACCCCTCACATACACACAGTCACACTCATACACACACACACCACACACACACACAGTCACTCATACATACATACACACACACCATACACATACCCCTCACATACACACACACCACACACACACAGTCATGCATACATATATACACACACACACCACACAGAGTCACACTCATACATACACACGCACACACACACATCCCTCACACACACCCCACATTTACCTCCCCCCCCCTCCCCCCCCACACTCATACACACCCATACACCCGGCTGACCACTCAGCCCGTCCCTGTGGGGGAAAGGAGCCCAAGTTGCCCCAAAGGGGCGAGAACACAGAACGCCTGTCGGCCTGACACGTCCACCACGCGTGCCTGGAGGCACCCGCAGAGCCTGGCGAGGAGGGTGAGGGCGACGGCTATTGCCCCGGGTGTGGAGCACACGCGAAGGCCCGCTGACCACACGGACACGCGTGGGGCCGGCCCCGGGAGCGGAACCGCACTGCCTCCTCTTCCCCGCCAGGCCTCCCGTGTGTTTCCAAATTCCTGCCACAAACACGTGGTTTAGAGCACGGGGAAAGCCGTACATGCTGACACCGGCAGGAGGCTTTATGCGTGTGCGGTGCGTGTACATAATTCTATCGCTGAAGAGAGGAAAGGCCTGCTCGGTCCGCTGAAGCTCAGGCCAGTATCCAAGGCAACGGCGAGCGATGGCGAGAGGTGAGCAGGTGAGCGCAGCAGGCGTGCGAGGCAGATGGTGTCCCTGCGGACAGCGCCCCCCCCCCCCCCCGCCCCAGTCCCCTCGGCCGAGAGCTCGTGTCCTGGCAAAGCAAGCGAAGCCGCCTGGACCCTCCCGGAGGACAGACCGCCCCTGCGCGAAGCCGTCCACGTGGGAGGCCTCGAGGCTGCTCCGAGTTCTTTCATTTGTGCGGCCGCGGGCGGCTGCGTCCGGCTCCCGTGCAACCAGACGCCGGCATGGCAGGCGGAGCCGCGCTCAGGAAGGCCTCTCGTCCTCACCAGCAGCAGTGCCAGCCACGCCGGCTGCACCAGCACCGTCCCCCGGCAGCGGGACGCAGAGCGCGCGAGGAAGCGCGTGCATGCACGGCGGTCCGAGGTCACCCAGGGCGGGGTCTCCTGCCCTCCCTCGGCCTCTGGGTGGGGCCGAGGCCGCGCCAGGTGGATGGTGAGGTGGCGTCCACAGCAGAGCCTCCTGGGGCGGAGGACATGGAGGGAGGGCAATGAGCAGGAAGCTGAGAGTGAAACCGGGGCCCGGCGGGGAGATAGGAAGGGCCCTCTGCTCCACGCCCCGGAGACACCGTGCTCAGCCCACCCAGTCCGGCCACGCCCCACGGGACCGCAGTCACCGCTGTCTGTGGTCCACAGCACTGACCCCGCACACTCGTGACTTCCTCCACGTGGCCTCCCCCGTGGGAGACGGAAGCCACGTGTCTTGGCGCTGCCCCAGCGGAGGGGCCAGCACGGCCTGCGCTCCTCCAGGCGGGGCCGGGGCCAGGTTCTGAGCCCCGCGGGCCCCGCTCCGCAGGCGGGCGGCAGAGGCAGAGGCGCTGGACGGCACAGGGCTTCCAGGTCCCCCAGGCCCCGCTGCTCAGCACCCCACCCCCCCTACCCCCCCATCTCTGTGACGGCAGCGTCTGCCTCACCTGCCGGGGCGGCTCTGCCGCCGGGACTGAGAATCCCAGAGGCTGTCCGCGGGAGGAAACCGGCAGCCGAAGGCGCCCAGAGAGGTGGCTGTGGGCGTGGCACACTCACCCCAGCCCCCACCAGGGACCCAGGCACCACGGCTTCGAGGCTGGGAGCCCACAGAGGCTCTGGCTCCAGCTCAGGGAGGGGGGAGGAGCGAAGCTCACAGCGCACCCGCTGACCGTCCCGGCCAAGCAGCACCGGCCTGAGCGCACCCCGCCTGCCGCTCCTCCCGGCGGCAGGTCTGGAGCAGGGCGGTCAGGCCCCCGAGGGCCAGGTGTGAGCCCGAGCAGAGCCAGGTGCACGCAGCAGCTGGGGACCAGCAGGCCTCTCTCCGCCATGGGAGATCGCAGGCCCAGCAGCCGCCTCCTAACAAAACGGTGTCAGCTGCCCCCTCCCCACGGCCCAATTATTCAGAGAATCCTAACGAGAGACTGCCGGCCGAGGCGGGCGAGGCAAAGGTGGAAAGCCTACAAACACGAAATAACAAGAGCACATTTCCATTCATTGCAAAGCCACGCAGCACAGACTCCTCTGAGCATTACAGCTGCCCAACCGTGTCTCTTTATCATCAAGCCCACGGCCGGCATCTCACAGGACACGGAAGCACACAGCCCCCCATCCGCCCCCAGCCCTCCACACAGCCCCCATCTGCCCCCAGCCCCCCACAAAGCCCCCCATCCGCCCCTAGCCCCCCACACAGCCCCACAGTCCCCCACATCCCACCACCCACCCTCCCACATCCCATCATCCGTCCCCAGGCCCCCACATCCTCCACCAGCCCCCCATGCATCCCCCCATTCGCCCCCAGCCCCCCGCTCATCCTACCATCTGCCCCCAGCCCTCCCACAGCCCCCCAATCATCCTACCATCCGCCCCCAGCCCCCCAGATCCCACCACCCACCCTTCCACATCCCACCATCCGCCCCCAGCCCCCCATACATCCCACCATCTGCCCCCAGCACCCCACACAGCCCCCCATCCACCCCCAGCACCCCACACAGCCCCCATCCGCCTTCAGCCCCCCCACAGCCCACCATTGCCCCAGCCCCATCGGGGGGGCATTCAGGCTGGCAAGGGGTGTCACAGCCTGCCCACCCCGCACGCCTCTCCTCCCGACAGTCTGGCACTGGTGCTGACACTTTTTCCTCCAGCGCCCTGTCTGCCCGAGCGCCCCACATTCCGTCAGCACGTGGGGCCGCGCTGGGACAGGTCCGCACGTGTGATGGCAGCCAAGCACAGAACCCACATCCCGGAGGGAGTCACCGAAATCACTAATAAGCCCAGAAAAACTCACTATTTAAAAGGCAAGGGAGGGAAGCAAACTAATTTAGTGCTGTGGCAAAAAATAAAAAATAAAATTCCTTCTTGATACAGAGACTTTAAAGAAAAACCCAACCCGGGCCTCATAAACACATTTAGATTGGTTTTTCTTCTCTTTGAAAACAAAACCAATTTAAAAAATGACAGCCTTCGGAAGCATTTCAATCACGGCTCAGGCGGAGCTGCGGGGAGCAGGTCCCCCTCAGCCTCCGCCCTGCCCTGCGGCCTCCGGGCCTCAGCGCCAGGCCGCCCGGGCTGGGCCTTGTCCCCGCGGGAGCCGGACCGGACAGACCCTGCACTCACTCCCCTGGAAGGAGGGATGTCTCCAGGCAGGGAGCCCTCCCCGCTCCAGCAGCGGGTCGGGAGAGGCACTGTCCTCGGCCCGGGCAGGGAGGACGGAGAGGACCTGGCACCGAGTACGTGCCTGCCCTTCCGACCAGCTTCCCAGCAGCCAGCCGCTGCGCCCGCGGTTCCTGGAAGGTTCGTGTGAAGTGCACCTGCAGGTGAGACCGCAGCCACCGCCACCGGAGACTCCGCACTCACTCCCCGCCTCCGCCAAGGCCGCGGGCGCCAGAGGCTTCCGGGTCGGAGGGAGCCTCAGGGAACAAGTTCCCTCCAGGGAAGGAGTTCTCCCGCAAATGCCCGGAAGAAAGGCTTGGCACTCACCCTGCGGGCAGAGCTGGGAAGGCTCGGAGCACGCTCAGGCAGCACCACGGCCAGCTCCCAGGCGGGCGGGACCCTCTCCGCAGGCTGTGCAGGAGCAGCCACTGCCCGGGGAATCTGCTGGGTGACCAGCTCCTCACTGACCCCCAAGCAAGGCAGCCCCGCGGGTACGGTCAGTGCACAGCACCGGGTCCAGCGGGAGGCTGCCTTCCACGCGGGGACACACCAATGCTGTCACACGTGGAGGAGCCTGCTTGCTGAGCTCAGGATGTGACAGGACCTCAGACCTGAGCAGTAGGGAGGGTGCAGGCCGCCCTGGACTCCCTGGCCCGGGGTGAGAGGCTCCTGGCAGCTCCCTCCGGGAGGACACAGCACCAACAGCTCAGCCAGAAACCCGTCCTCCGCCCTCGCTGCACTCAGAGGCCGGCCGTGCTGCGCCCCGCCATACTGTACTGAGCGAGCGGCCGCAGCGCTGTCCTCCCCCAGTGACTCCCTCAGTCCGCTCAGTCCACCCGCCGCCAGTCACAGCACCGCCAGCTGACCCCGGGCTCCGGCACCCCGGCCCACCCGTCCACCCGCTCCCCCTCCTCCTCCAGCTTCCCCTCCTCCTCCAGCTTCCCCTCCTCCAGCTCCCCCTCCTCCTCCAGCTTCCCCTCCTCTTCCAGCTCCCCTTCCACCCACTCCCCCTCCTCCTCACCCTCACCCTCCTCCAGCTCCCCCTCCTCCTCCAGCTCTCCCCTCCTCCTTCTCCAGCTCCCCCCCTCCTCCAGCTCCCCCTCCTCCTCCAGCTTCCCCTCCTCCAGCTCCCCCTCCTCCAGCTCCCCCTCCTCCTCCAGCTCTCCCCTCCTCCTTCTCCAGCTCCCCCTCCTCCTCCTCCAGCTCCCCCTCCTCCAGCTCCCCCTCCTCTTCCAGCTCCCCCCTCCTCCAGCTCCCCCTTCTCTTCCAGCTCCCCTTCTACCCGGTCCCCCTCCTCCTCCAGCTCCCCCTCCTCCTCCTCCAGCTCCCCCCTCCAGCCCCCTCCTCCTCCAGCTCCCCCCTCCTTCTCCTCCAGCTCCCCCCCTCCAGCTCCCCCTCCTCCTCCAGTTCCCCCTCCTCCTCCTCCAGCTCCCCCCCTCCAGCTCCCCCTCTTCCTCCAGCTCCCCCTCCACCTGGCCCTCCGTCGTCCTTAGGAAGCAGCTGCCACCTGCTCACAGCTGCCTGCCTTTCTGAGATGAGGCTCCACCTGGTCCCCGCAGCCTGGGTTTCCCTCCACGGCACCAGCCCTCCCCGCACCGGACGCTGCAGATGCCTGTCCGCCTCTTCTGGGCATCAGGGTCGACGTTCCTGCACCTGGAACCCCCTCCGCTCAGCTTCCTCAGGCCCAGGGTGCCCGCCCTCCGCAGCAGCCTGAGGTTCCTGCTTTGCGGCTCAGTGGTCGGAGCCGGTGTGGGTCCAGGGAACAAACTACGCTTCTCCTGCAGAAAGCCCTCACCGTCGGCCCAACACAGCGCCCGGCAGCAGGAGGCAGGGACCCCGGAACCCGCCGCCTCTCAGAGCTCAGGGCTCGGCCCTGGGCCAGGCTGCCCCGGGCGAGTACGGACTCTCCCTGCCACCTGTGTCCACTCAGGAGCTGGCCAGGGCTCCCGCGGCCAAGGGGAGCCGTGCGGGGCGGGCAAGCGGGCAGACAACCTCAGACACCTAAAGGGCACTGCTTGCCCAAACCTGTGCTGCTTTCTCTTTCCAGTTCTTTCTCAAAAGGGGACTGCGGGGCAGAATCCTGGCCACACACGCCACCTGGATCCTGACCTGGGAGCACCGGGCCGGGAAGGAGCACCGGCCAGGCCCGTGCCCTCAGCCCAGCCTCGCCTGTGACCTGTCCCTCGGCTCCATCTCGGAGGAAAACGGGCCCGTGCGAAGCTGGCACCGCAGACCAGCGGGGCGGGCAGGAGGTGACGTATGGCTTCCCCGTGGAACCGCACATTAGACCGTGCCAGAGCCCCGGACGGATGTCCTCGCGGGCCTCCATCTGCCACGCTGCTCGCCTCGCCACACGCCCGTGATGGATGCGGGCACGCCAGCTGGGCCGCCGAGCCGGGTGCGCGTCAGGACAGTGTTCGTGCCGCGTCGGGCTCAGCCGACGGCGCATGTGCAGCCGCGGGAGCACAGAGCGCTTCTCATCCCCACTGCAGCGCAGTGCGCTGCCTCTGCGTGTGCTCCGCGGGCCCGGCCCTCCCCTGCGGAAGCCGCCTCTGGGCCGGGTGCTGAGCACAGACAGCGGACGAGGGTGCGTAACGGAACCGGGCGCGGGAGCCTGTGATCTTGTAACAGCCCGCCCAATCACAGTAAATACAGGAGACCACGAAGCGCCTGTATAAATAAGTAAGTGAAAGCCTGTCCGGTGGAGCCCATCTCCGGGCCATTCATGAGGCTGGAAAGCGCCTCATTCCGGAGCTGCAAGCGAGCAGCCCAAGTGCGGCCCCCTGGCCCCAGCGCTGAGGCGCAGTGATGGGCGGTGTCCCGCCCGCTGGCTCCACCCCGGGTCAGGGGCACAGGCCTGGGTTCCACCCCCAGAGGAAGGCGTGCAGGAGGCAGCCGGTCAGTGATTCTCTCTCACATCAATGTTCCTCTCTCCCTCTCTAAAAATAAACTCTTCTTTACACACACACACACACACACACACACACACACACACGCAAACACCTGTCCTTAAGCTGCTTACGGCACCCAAACCCGGTGTAACATGAGGACACGTGATGCTGACGGCTCCCCCAGGCGTGTGGGCAGGGCGGCCGGGCTGCAGCAGCTCCTGCGCAGACAGACCCTGAGTATGGAACAGGACGGGCCCTCCACACCCAGCACATCCTCCCAGCGCAGGGTCCATTCCGCGCCAGCCGCCCCCACTTTCGCTTGCAGGGGCTCCGCACAGCAAAGCCCGCCCCCACAGCGTGAGGAGGGCGAGGCCCGAGCCGCAGGCGCAGGCAGCTGCTCCTGCCCAGTGAAAGGTGCCAGCACCTGCCTCGCTCTCAGGGTCTGAGGGCAGCATCGTTTTCCTCATTTTTATTTAAACCCTCACCCGCAGATATGTTCCCATGTTTTAGAGAGAGCTGGGGAGAGAGGGGAAAACAGAGAGAATCGATGTGAGAGAAACCCAGCGATTGGCAGCCTCCTGCAGGGCCCGGACCAGGGCCCAGGCTGGGGAGAAGCCTGCAACCAAGGAACATGCCCTTGGCCAGAATTGAACGCGGTGGGCAGCTGACGCCATCCACTGAGCCACACCGGCCGGGGCTCGGGCAGCATCTTGCTGGTGATGTCCCAACACACCTGAGATCATTATTTTAATCCTTTCCTGACTCACCAGCTACCAGCCTTGATCTAATTACGAGCTGAGGACACAGCTCCGTTTCCTCAGGATGACACGTGTTTCTAAAAAGGGTGAGGGCTAGGAGCCCCGCAGGCCGCGCACCGTGGGGGGGGGGGGGGAGCGAGGGCGGCAGCGGAAAGGAGGCGAGGCCCAGAGCGCTGCCACGCCGGCCGGCCTGCGGCAGTGACGGGCCCTCCACGGCCCCTCCAGGGGTCGCCGGGCGGGGGCCTCAGCTTCCCCGCGAGCCGGCTCCTCTGGAGGCTGTGGTCGGAGCCACCGTCGTGTAAATGTTTGCGTCTCGAAGTCTGTTCCGCCGGGAGCTCTGACCTTCCAGCTCAGACGGCCGGCCTCCAGCCTCCGCCAGCCCCGGCGCTTCTCCTAACGCCGCCGGCGCATGCAGGCTGCGGCCGCTCCCTGGCACCCAGGCAGACCACGAGCGGACACAGAGGCCCAGGGCGCCCTGCCCGCCCAGCCCCACGCCTGCAGCTCCGCGCCAGGCCCAGGCCGGAGCCCACCTCTCGACAAGACCCGTGAGATCTGCCTGGCTGGCCCGCTGAGGGGTGGGTCGCACGGCCTCCGCAGTGGCCGAGTCCCGTCAGCTGGAGGCCCATAGACCAGAGGGTCTTCCTCTGGCAGCACGGCCTGCACAGACAGCCTCGTTCGGAACAGCGGGAGCCTGCGCAGACCCACCTGCCGGTCCGCTCCTCTGCGGGCAGGAGGGCCGGGCTCTGAGCCCACACCGTCCCCTTTCCAAGGACAGGGGTGCCGTGCTGGACGCACCGGCGTGGCCGCCATGCGTCCTGGGAGGCAGGTGGCAATGGCCCTCTTCACAGGGGCCAGGGTCAGCCACCACAGCCCCGCGGCTCTGGGCACACAGCGCGGGGCCAGGCCGCCTGCCGCCCTCTCCACCCCGAAGCACGCCCCGCCACGCCGCCACGCCTCCTCCGCTCCGGGGGGCCAGCAGGACGGCAGCCAGGGCTGCCTGTCCCTCAGACCCTCCGACCCCCGACGCCAGCAGCCCTCCCGGGCGGAAGGGAACGGCCCTGTCCCTGAAGGCCCTCCCTTCCCATCACTCCTGCTCCCCCCAGCTCGCCTGGCCATGCAGGTGGGTCAGGTCTGTGCTGGCCTCCCCAAACAGAAGGCAGGGTGAGCTAGGAGGCCCGGGCATGCCTGGGCCTCGGGGAAACAAGGTGCCAAACCCTGAGCTCTCCGCCCAGGGCTGGCGCTGGCCTGAGCGCCTGCAGTTTCGAGAAGACAGGAACATGGGAGGGTGTGGCAGGGAGCGATGGGCGGATGGAGGGAGGTGGGAGCCAGCGCAGGATGGTCAGCGTGTCCTCTCCTGTTGACCACCCTCCTCCAGCATGCCATCCCTCCAACCTCTTCCAGGACCGGTCGCCGGCACTGTCACCTGTCCCCAGGGCGGCCAGCACACCCTCCTGTCCATCCCGGGCGGGCCTGCGAGGCCGGGGACGGCAGCCTCCGCGCGTGGGCGCCTCAGGCGGCCTGCGGCTCAGTGCGCCTGTCCTCCCGCACAGGGCCCCACACTGAGGCCGGCCGCCCGCTTTGTGAGGGGGGCTGAGCTGAGTCCACGCAGATCCCCGAGGAATGCTCCGGGAAAAGGGACACCCAGTCAGGACAGCCAGCTCCTAGGGGAGCACGTCCACCGAGGACTCGACTCTCCTCTGAGCCTTAAAGTCCGCTACATCAACTAAACCGCCAATCCAACTCCGGAGCAGCGGCCCCTCACGGGGGCCTGTGGGCCTCTCCCTGCTCCCGTCTCTGATGAAAACCTCGAATGGACATAAGGAGCCAGCACTGAGGACCTCAGACACAGCCGCGCCGCAAGTGACTGCAGGCACCTGGAATCGCCTCCCTGTGGCTCTGAGGGAAGCCAGGGGCTCTGCCCCCTCCCCCGCGCCCCCCTTCCACTTAGAGAGGAAGGCGGGACCCTCCGCCCCCTTCGGTGGGGACGCGGGGACCGTGAGCTTGGGGCCGGGACCAGGGACGGCATCCCCACCGCTCCTCACGCCCAGCACACCGAGCCGCCGGCACTCCCTCTGCCCATCACGGCGCAGCCGCCTCACCGCCCCGGGGCTGCGGGGACCGCGCTCGAGCTCGGCGCTGTCGCCCGCACCACACAGGCAGCCCCGGCCCCGTCCTCACTCAGCCGCGCTGCGAGCATGTTCCCGTCTTCAAAAGTAAATCAAAACCTGGTTTCTAGCTAGGAAACGTTATTTTCTCCTTCAATTCGTCTTCGGGGCCCTGGTTACAGTAAATCAATGGCGGGTAAATATCACTGCAGGAAGGAACATGCATTTGTTCAGTAATCAAGACCTTTGGTTCTCATCTGAGCTTCCAAAGGAGAAACAGCTCCAACCTGGTTGGCACAGAACTGACATGATAGCCCGGCCAGTGTGGCTCAGTGGCTGAGCATCGACCAGATGGATGTTTCTCTCTCGTCAGTGATGTTTCATCCTTCTCCCCCTCCCCCTTCCTCCCTGAAATAAATTTTAAAAATATATATCTTTTAAAAGAATTGACCTGATAGAGGTGTGTAAAGTCTGAGCACCCCACCCCCAGTCTGCACCCCGCTGCATGCTGGTGCAGACTGGGAGAAGGAACCCTCCCTGCGAACTCCCAGACGCCCTAGCTAAGTGAGGGTGCCGCCAGACAGGCCGGGAGCAGAGCCTCGCAGGAGGGGCAGGCCTCATGGTGCCCGCCTCGCCGCTGGTCCCCGTGCCCCAGGCCGGCCGGCGGGGGTGCCCACTGACGAAGGCTCTCACCACCGGGCGGGGACCACACGGAAGCTGGCAACCCACGGCAGCCAGCACCGCTCCCTGGGATTCACAAGGAGCCACGAGAACGTGTCAGGAATATTTAACGACACAAAAACTGCATACAAAAAGGTAAATACAGAACACCCCGCACAAACTGTATCAGTCTCAGCGGCAACCATGTAACCACCCCTGCACTCAGGAGGGCAGGAGGAACCTCCAGAATTCATCCGAGCAGCCCGCAGCATTATTCCACTATTATTACCATTTTCTCCCATTTTTCAAATCTTCTGTGGAATGGCTTTCTTACGAGTATAAATTTTTTAAAAGGCAAAAGTAATAAAACTGCAAGCCACCAGCGAAGGAGATTTATGTCCAGGCACCGAGGCTCCCGGGGGGGAAGGGGGGAGCGGGGGGGGGGGTCCAGGGCAGGGAGGATGGGCGGAGGCGGCGGCGGTCGCCGGCTGCTGTGCAGTCTGAAGGTGTGCGGGGTGTCAGCAGCCCCATAACTCCCAACCCCATTATCTGGAGCCACCCGGGAATATAAATCTGGGGGGTAAGTGGGAAGCCTGAAATAAGGAAAGATGGCAGCACCCGGAAAGGAATACCATTCTTTAAAACGATGACTGTTTATATGCAGGTTAATGCGCTATAAATTCTGAACTCCTATTTTGCCGGCCGCATTTTAGTTCCCTAGCTCAGTTCGTATGGCCTTCCTGCATTTAATTAGCACAAGTGCGAGTCCTATGCTTGGCCGTTAGTGCCCACGCGAGGTCTGCCTCTGCCGCTCTCACAGCTGGCGCCCTGCGCTGCCGCCGCCGCCGGCCCGGCCCGGCCCGGCCCTGGCCAAGAAAGCCGACAGCTACGGCAGCTCACACCGACGCCACCACCACCTCAGCCAGAGCGAGAGCGAGAGCGAGAGCGAGAGCGAGAGCGAGAGCGAGAGCGAGAGCGAGAGCGAGAGCGAGACAAGAAGGGGTCACGCTCCCATAACGCTGTGCTGCAACGCCTGTCGTCCTCACTGAGAAACCCTAACCCCGCGCCCTCCCTCGGCCCCAAACCACCCCCTCTCTACAAGGATCCTGATAAAACTGCGCTCCTGTAGAACCGGACAGGCCGCCTCCCTCCCCGCCGAGCCCCACAGAAATCTGGAGCCATCGGACGGACAGACATGGGCTTCGGATTAACGGCCGATGGAGACGGAGGCCGCAGGGCGCAGGCGGCGAGGGCCTCACCGTGCTGCGGGCGGGACAGGCTGGAGCCACAGCAGGACCAAGCCCAGGTCACCCTCCAGTGCCCAGCGGACAGCCGAGCGGAGCGAGAAGCACGTGTGAACCGAGAGCACTGACTGGAGGAGCCAGGGACAGCGAGCGCGGTGATGCCGACCCAGAAATAACGTGCACGGGGAGCCCTGGCCGTGTGGTTCAGTGGATAGAGCGACGGCTCGGACTGAAGGGTCCCGGGTTCCATTCTGGTCAAAGGCACAGGCCAGGGTTGCAGGCTCTATTCCCAGTAGGGCACATGCAGGGGGCAGCCGATTCATGATTTTCTCACGTAATTGATGTTTCTATCTCTCTCTCCCTCTCCCTGCCTCTCTGAAGCCCATGAGAATATGTTTTTAAAGTAAATAAATAAAGTGCGGTGACACTGACACGGGACCGCAGGCTGCAGCGCGGACCCAGGGCTCAGCCACCAGGGAAGGCCCGGGTCCCGCTGCACTTGGCCTGCTCCCGTCTCCCTGCTGTCCTAGGGAATGATGCAACAAGAGCCAACAGTGTGTCACGTTAGAAACAGGGAAGGAAGACATTAATAAGTATTTCCGACCCACAAAGAGGCCTAAGAAGCAGCAGCACAGGCACAGAAAACACAAAAGAGATGGCAGATGTAAGCCCAGGTAAAGGTCAACACACTAAACGCTCCAGCCAAGAGACAAAAATTGTCGGACTGGTTTTTTCACTCCACCTACAAGCTGTTTGTAAGAGACACAGGAGGGGCAGGTGGACACAGGAAGGTCTGTAACGGGACAGAAGCACGAACAGTGCAGGTGCCTCTCAGGAGAGAACGGTGCGCGGTGCTGCTGCACAACAGACGCCAGAGCAAAACGCCGCGAGGGACACGGCGGGGACCTGGTCCCGGTGCAGACCGCGCTGGCCGGAGGACACACGGCGTCACACGTGCACGCCGCAGTGTCACACGTGCACCGCACAACCACAGCCTCAAAACACAGCACGGCGTGAGGGCAGAGCTGCAAGGAGGATAGGCCCGCATAGTGGTGTGAGGTTATCAAAAGACGGCCCCCTGAGTAATTTCATCAACCAGTGTCACCCCGATAAGTTCAGGCCTGGCCGGTGGCTAGGTTGGTTGGGGCACCAAAAGGTCACCGGTTTGATTGCTGGTCAGGACACATACCTAGGTTAGCCCTGGCCGGTGTTGCTCAGTGGATAAAGCACGCACCTGCGCACCCAGGTTCGATTCCGGTCAAGGGCACACACCTGGGTTGTGGGCTCCATCCCTGGTGTGGGCGTGCAGACGGCAACCAATCAATGATTCTCTCTTATCATTAATGTTTCTATCTCTCCCCCTCTCCCTACCTCTCTGAAATCAATAAAAATATGTAAAAAAAAAAAAATTTAATACACTTAAAAAAAAAAACACCATTTCTAGAGACTAAAAATATAGTCTCTGAAGTAAAACATACAATGAATGGCCTTAACCACCTATTAACCACGCAGGAGAGCAAGCGAGGGAACACGAAGATGGGGCTACAGAACCACGGGACGGAAACAGGCAGGAGGGCTGCGGGGACAGCACCAGCCTCTAGAGCCCTTTGACACGGCTCCTCTTACTGTGGTGCCCCAGCCATAAAACCATTTTGTTGCTACTTCCTAACTGTCATTTTGCTACTGTTATGAATCGTAACGTAAACATCTGTGTTTCCCTATGGTCTTAGGCAACCTTGTCCCGACCCACGACCCACGGGTTGAGAGCCGACCCATGACCCACGGGTTGAGAGCCGCTAGCAGAACAACGGCCACGGGGAGGGAGGCCGGCACGGCTCCGCCTCTTCACCTCCGGCCCCTGAACCTGACTGATCCCGCCCACACCAAAACACAGGCCGTCTGCCGTTCCGGTAAAACGTTAGGTATGATTCTGATTCATTTACAACCAACAGCTATTGTTGTACTGGCTGTTGCCAACAGTTGTAACTGGACAATCTAGGGGAACCGAGGTCAGTGCACCCCAGCCAGTTTTGCCCAGTGGTCATCGGGTGCTGGTCCATGGACAAAGGGTCATGGGTTCAATCTGGTCAAGGGCACATCCTTGGTTGTAGGCTCAACTGCTGGCCACAGCTGGGGCGCATGTGGGAGGCAACCAATCGGTGTGTCTCTCTCACATCGATGTTTCTCTGTATCTCTCTGCCTCCCTTCCACTCTCTCTAAGAACCAATGAGAAAAATGCCCTCTGGTGAGGACTGACAAAAAGAAGAAGAGAAGAAGGAAGGAAGGAAGGGAGGGAGGGAAGAAGGGAGGGAGGGAGGGAGGGAGGAAGGAAGGAAGGAAAGTTAGTGCACCTGACTACCAGTAAATAGTCAGGTTCTGCATGTTTTTTTGGTTTTGTTTGTTTATTGATTTTTTGCAGAGAGGAAGGGAGAAGGACAGAGAGTTAGAAACATCGATGAAAGAGAAACATCGATCAGCTGCCTCCTGCACACTCCCCACTGCGGATGTGCCCGAAACCAATGTACATGCCCTTGACCGGAATCGAACTTGGGACCCTTTAGTCTGCAGACCGACGCTCTATCTGCTGAACCACACCGGTCAGGGCTGTTCCTAACTTTTAAACCCACTGTACGCTATACTAGTAAGCGTCTGTAGACGCAAGCAGTGGACCTTCCCCACATGCCACACACGTCTATTAAAAAAAAAAAAAAAAAAAAGTTTCCCCTAAGTGGCAGCCCTGACCAACTTTATTTTATTTTAATTCTTAAATCAATCTTTATTGTTCATATTATTACAAAGGTTCCTCATTTCTTCCCTCTCCACCAGGTTCCCACCCCACCCTTCTCCCCCTCCCCACTCCCCATTGTCCTCATCCATAGGTGCACAGTTTATGTTCAGTCTCTTCCCGCAGCCACCACTCCTTCTTTCCCCGAGAACTGCCTGACCAACTTTAAAATCCTTTTTTGTGAGAATTTTCAGCTGAAATATTAAAGAACACCCAAATTGTAATATATTTATTTTTATAATATTCATTGCAAATTGATTTTTAAAATTAAATTCCAAATATCGTGGCGTGTGGGGATGGTTTCTGTCTTGCACCGCGGTTAACTAGAATCACGTAACAGTAATCTTATGTATGTCTGACATTGTACACCCCAAACAATAATCTCTATAAGCATATTCATAAGCCCAGAGCGATCACACGGAATTATAGCAGCACCCCTCTTAACCACCGAAACGTTCATGTGAATAAAGACGGTCTTGAAGGAGAGATAAATCACAAAACACAGGTGCTAAGTGTGCACCGTGACACGGTCCTGCCCCTTTGCTCGGGGACCAGGGAGCAGACGGTGGTTAAGGCCAGAGTCAACCAAACTGGCTGTTTTCTTTTCTGCCAGCGGCTTGTGAGTGGCTGTCCACACCCCAACATCCTGGCGACGCCCCTAAAAACCTGGACCGGAGTTCCAACCCATCGTACTCTAACTCCGCTCCTGGAGAAAGTCTGCCTCCAGGTTATAGCGAAGGGACACCCCACAAAAGGAGGAAAGTCAGGGTCCAGACCCACTGTTTCCGTTAGAAGGCTGTGCTGAAGTTCACGGTAACTGCGAAGTAACTTTCTATCCTTTTGTAACCGGCCGAACACCTGCCGGTAACTTTGTTTCCTAGCACACAGCTTAGACGCCGCCTCACTTCCCGGGACGGCCCGCAGGAGCGAACTCCGCAGAGATCACCGCGGGGCGAGCGGAGCAGCGAGGGGTCCGCCCGGGTGCTCAGCACCAAGTTCATCAGCGCGAGCGCAGAGGTGCCTGCCGCGCGGCGCTGGGAAACTGCCTAACTTTTGTGTCTCCATCAGAACGTGGTTGGAGTGGACACTCGGGACTAAAACCAGCCAGCAGCCGGAGTCTGACATGGCTCTGCTTTTCAGTTAACCCGCGCCATGTGGCTGGGGGACAAGGAACAACAAGAAGGCATCGGCGTTCCCAAGGACCCAGACGGAAGGGGCGCGGGGCCCACTTACCCGGTCCTTCATCCTCCAGCTCTGGGCCAAGGACTTGGAGCCCTCGATCTTCTCACAGTGCCGCTTCTTCATGAAGGCCAAGGGCAGGTTCCAGTCCGTCAGGTCGGCCTCGTCCTCCTCCCCGAGCCCCAGCAGAGGCGACTGCAGCAGCTCGGCCTCCATCGGGGCGGGCGGGGGCGGGGGGGTCCGGGGCAGCAGGCGCTCGAGCACCTCCAGCCTTACGGCGTCGTGTGCGCCGCGGCCGGGAGGCCGCAGAGACCGGGGCGGAGGCGGCGGGGGTGGGGGCCGGGACCCTCAGCGGGCCCGGGTCTGCGGAGGCCCAGCTGCCTCCCTCGGGGCGGGACGTGGGGGCGGGAGCCGGGGGACGGGCAGCCCGGCGGGCGCCGCACGGACGCACAGGCCCCCGGGGCCCAGGCCGCGGGCCGAGCTGTCACGGCGGGCGCCACCCGAGGCCTCACGGTGACCCCGCTCCCGGCCTCCGGTCCCGCGGGGCGGAGGGCCCGGCCGCAGGGAAGGGGCCCGGGGCGCTGGGGCTCCGCCGGCCGCGCTCAGCCCTGCGGGTCCCGCAGTCGCCGCAGCTGCTGCGGCCGCAGCCAGGACCGGCCCATCGTGCTCGCCCGCAGCCGCTGCTCACGCCGGGCCCGCGACCTGGCCGGCCTGGCCTCCGCGCCCGCGCCCCTCTCCGGCCCGAGCGCGCGTCCCCGGAGCCCGGCCGGGCGCAGCCGCGCACAAGACGGGTATCGTGGGCTTATGGGGGTGCGGAGGTTTGTCCTCGGGGTTGAAGCTACAGTGAAACTCCTCTCATCAGCACGTCAAGGAGGACGCCATATTGCCGAGACCCAGCATGCACCGCGCCCTACGGTGTGGCCGACGGGCCAAACGACCTCGGAGCGTTCCGGCCGCGCTTCGGGGGGGACGAGGCGAGAGCGGGCCCCGCCCCCACCCCGTCGCCATGGTTACTGCAATTCTGCTTTCCAGGGTTTGTCGCCGCTGTTCTTGGCTGCATGCGATCAAAGACAAGCCTACAAACGAAACTGTGCTAATTGATTTTGAAAAACAATCTTTTCGTGATTACACAGGGACCCGCAGGCCCCTGAGATGAAAGGAATCGACCCCTCTTTCTGTTCTCTCCCAGATTTTGAAAACGCAGCGAAAGCTTCAGAAAGAGCCGAGGATAAGATGGCAGGAGAAGACAGGGGTCTTTTTTATTTATTTATTTATTTATTGCGCCTGTCGTGTTTCTCCCAGCATCCATCAGATTTCCTTTTTTGTTGGCGGAAAAGCAATTTCAGCGGCTGCGATTTTTTGTTTCACCGTCCTCCCTGCTGGCACTTCATTCTGAGGCGTGTGTGTGGGAGCAACGAAGCCTCAGCGCAGTGCGGGAGGCAGGCCGGCGCTGCCTGGTGTCTCTGGTGGCCCCGGCCGGCTCATGGTCCCTGTGCAGGACCTGGGGGATGGGGCCAGCAGCGCTTCCCTATGCGCTGGGGTCCCTGAGGCTCCCGGGAACCTTCCACAGAGCGGCAGGGCGCCCAGACGCTGTCTCCCTCGGTGCCGTCGGGGTTGGTCTCTGCTCACCGGGACCCGCGTCTCAGCCGTCTGGCTTTTCCTCCCAGTGGCCTTAGTGTCCTCCGCTGTAAAGCTGGGGTAGCAGACCCACCCTGGAGGGTAGATTGAACCCCCATGGCGCCCGGGCAGAGTTGGTGCCCCAGGCAGAGTGGGTGCCCCGGGCAGAGTGGGCACCCGGGCAGAGTGGGTGCCCCGGGCAGAGTGGGCACCCGGGCAGAGTGGGTGCCCTGGGCAGAGTGGGCACCCGGGCAGAGTGGGCGCCCCGGGCAACGCCAGCACCCACTGGCACAGAGCCAGCGTGTCATTAACCTGGAGCCTCAGTGTGGCTCGGGCGCCGGCCGCTGGGGTCTGCCTCAAGCTCCGTGTCCCTCAGCACCCGGGGGATGTGCCAGCCCCGCCTCTCACACAGCGCTGTGGTAGTTCTTGTTCAGTCGCTGCCATCCCAGGGCGGGGGGACGGCTGGGTCTAGCAGGGAGGGCAGCCTTGGCGACCAGGCCCGCAGACCTGCGGGGGCCAAAGCAGGGTACCGTTGTGAGCACGCAAGGCCCAGAGTTTAGTCCTGGCAGGTGTGGCTCAGTGGATAGAGCATCGGCCTGTAGGCTAAAGGGTCCTGGGTTCTATTCCGGTCAAGGGCATGTGCCTTGGTTGCAGGCACATCCCCGGTAAGGAGTGTGCAGGAGGCAGCTGGTCGATGTTTCTCTCTCATCGATGTTTCTAGCTCTCTATCCCTCTCCCTTCCTCTCTGTAAAAAATCAATAAAATATATTTTTAAAAATAGGTGAGGTGGAGGGAGGGCGCCTGCTGTCCTGCCTGGCCTCCGCCTCTGATGGGGCTCAGAGGGCGCCGTCAGGAATCTACTCACCCGCGTGGCCCGTGAGCCCCGCCCTCTTCCTGGGAATTAGCTCCTTAATTCTCTTAAGCTCCGGCTCTGCATCCGCTTTGCCAGGAGATTGAGACAGACTGATCGGTGCCCTGCCGGGCCGGGTGGGGCGGGGGGGACCCTGGAGCCCACAGGAGCCGCAGCGTCCCTGAGCCTCGGGGCAGTGGGGGACGCCGACAGTCACATGCTCGCTCTGGGGGGCGGCTGGGACCCGGGCGGGTGCTGACAGCACCGAGGCCCGGTTTCCTGAGTGAAACGGAAACGGTAGGTTCTGCTCCTCAGAGACGCCGTGAGGATGGAGCAAACGAACCAATGCGGCACTGGCACCCTCACACACCGCCACGAGAGCCGGTCCCAGCGGGAACCGAACCCTGACCTCCGGTTCAAAGGTCGATGCTCAACCACGGAGCCGCGTGGCTCGGCCCCATTTTCCTTTTGATGGACAGCTCTCCGGGGAGGCGGGAAAGCGCCCCGGGCCGGCCAGTCACGTCCTCCTTGGAACCGAAGGCTGGAGCACGGCTAGACTGGGGCTGGGGGTGAGGTGTGGGGTTGGGGGGCTGGGGCGAGGCGTGTGGGGCTTGGGAGTTGGGGGGTTGGTGGGAGGCAGGGGGCTGGGGCAGGACAGGGGGGCTGGGGGAGGCAGGGGGCTGGGGCGGGACTGGGGGATGGGGAGGCAGGGGGCTGGGGGGAGGTAGGGGGCTGGGGTGGGACTGGGGAGCTGGGGGAGGCAGGGGGCTGGGGTGGGACTGGGTGACTGGGGGGAGGTAGGGGGCTGGGGCGGGACTGGGGGGCTGGGGTGGGACTGGGGGGCTAGAGGGAGGCAGGGGGCTGGGGTGGGACTGGGGGGCTGGGGGAGGCAGGGGGCTGGGGCGGGACTGGGGGGCTGGGGGAGGCAGGGGGCTGGGGGCGGGGCTCGGGGCTGTGGGAGCAGACGCCCAGCGTGCAGCTCCTGCTGGCTCCGGGCGAGCACAGGCAGAGGACAGACATCCCCGTCTCGCCCTCGGAGATGAATGTCCCGCTCGGAGGGGAGGGCGTGTGGCTGTCGCAGACGCCCAGCTGCCCGGAAGTGTCTGGCTGGCTGTCACGGCGCTCGGTCTGCTGGCGGGCGGATGGATGGGCCGCCCCGAGTCACCCTGCGGCAGTGGCGCCCCGACAGGCAGCCGGGCCAGCGAGCGCCGAGGAGAGGTGCCAGGCAGCTCTGCGGCCTTCCTGCCGTGTGGGCATCACCCCCGCTCTGTCCCCGCCACCCTTCCCCGTTTCTGCCGGAGGAGGCGCCAGGGGGAGTCCGAGCTGGTCCTCGCCCTGAGGAGCTGCGAGGGCCTGTACCCCCTCGGACGTGTCTCCCCGTGTCCTGTTTGGAGTGAGGTTCCATTGCCAGGCATCTCAGTCAGGTTCCCAAAAAGTGTGGGGGGAGCGCTGGGGCGAGCGGGGAGCCCGGCCCTCTCCTTGGAGTCTGGCTGTCCCTTCCGCAGCGCCCCCCAGAGGGACGGTCCCCTGCTCCCCCGAGGGACAGTCCCCCGGTTCCCCTGCTCCCCCAAGAGATGGTCCCCTTGCCCCCGGGGACCAGCACTCCCCTGAGCTGCCCTCTCCCCAGCCCCCGCAGGGCTTTCCTGGCAGCTCGATAGAAGCCGCAGGCTGACGGGATGGAATTGAAATGATCCTACATAACCCTATGTAACCCTATGTAACCCTATGTAACCCTATGTAACCCTATGTAACCCTATGTAACCCTATGTAACCCTATGTAATCCTATGTAACCCTATGTAATCCTATGTAACCCTATGTAATCCTATGTAACCCTATGTAACCCTATGTAACCCTATGTAACCCTATATAATAAAAGCCTAATATGCAAATCAACCAAATGGTAGAACGACGGGTCGCTATGACACACACTGACCACCAGGGGCAGACACTCAGCACAGGAGCTGCCCTGAGCTCATAGGCCCCAGGCCAGCCAAGGCGGGTGCCAGGGGGTGCCCAGCACCCTGCCAGCAACTCTGCAGATCAGTCCTGATGGGGCCAGGCCAAGGGACTCTCCTGTGTCTGCACTCCGTGCGCCAGGCCTCTAGTGATAATCACAGACAGCGGCAGCCGGCACGCTGCCTCCCCGGGTTCGAGGTCTTCACCTCGGGAGGTGAGGGGGCACCGGGCAGCCTCGGAGACCTGCTCCCAGAGCCAGCCGCAGCAGGACCCAAGACTGTCCAAGGCTGATGGCCACGCCACCAAGATCAGAGCCGACCTCGGGCCCAGGCCACCTCCAAGGCTGTGCCCGGGACCCCGTCCACCGTGCGGCCCCCACGCCCTGGGCTCCATCTCAGAGGCAATGGATCCGGGCAGATCCCAAACCATCCAGACAGATCCCAAACTATCCAGGCAGATCCCAAACGATCCAGGCAGATCCCAAACGATCCAGGCAGATCCCAAACCATCCGGGCAGATCCCAAACGATCCAGGCAGTTTCTCAGGAGCCAGTTGCATCCCCAAGGGGACCTGGTCCCGCCCGCCCTGCCCCTGACGCTGCCCAGCACACGGGAGAGCGCTCGGCGGGCACCGCACCCGGCCCTGCGGGGAGACCCCGCCTGCTGGGTGCAGCGAGCTCTGCGCCCACAGGCTCTGCGCCCACAGGCTCTGCGCCACAGGCACCCGCCTCCCTGCGCCTCGGGGCTCTCACCTGGGCGGGGAGAAGGCGAGGTGACGCCCCGAGGGGAGAGGCTGGGTGGGCATCTTGCAAAGCGATTCTGTGACAGCTTCCCGTGTATCAGGAGCCTCCCGGGCCCAGTTCACCAGGACACACCGGTTCCCAGCACCACCCGAGCTCCCGGGACCGGCCTTCCCGCGCTGACACGGTCACGCCCAGCCCCCGCCTCCGGCAGCTACGGGCCGGGGACCTCGCCGCCGCACCCTCCCTCCGGCACCGCTTCCGCTCGCGCCCGGGGTCCCGCTGACGTCACGGCTCCTGCACGTGTCTGGCCCCGCCCCTGGAAGGCGGCAGGCGGGCGGGGCAGGCCGTCTGTCTGTCTGTCTGTCCGTCCTGTCGGTGGCCTCCCCCGAGCGGGTGGGGGCTCCTCGGGGATGGGCACCTGTCACTCGGGACAGGCCTGAGGTCCTGTGGGCACCGGCAGGAGGAGGGGCCCGGGCGGCCCCCTCTGTGGCCTCCTGGGCGGTTGCAGCCTCCCCCGCCCCGCACGGCACAGGCCTCGCCGGGCCCCATGGCGCTCGGGGGAATGCCCGGGTTTGTTCGGGGTTACAGCTCAGCATTCACACCCAAAAGGCCGCAGAGCCGGCCGGCGTGTGGACCTGGGAACAGGAGGTCAGTCCCGGTCAGGGCACGGGTCCAGGTTGCGGCTCGGTCCCTGGTGGGGAGTGGGGGTGAGGGGGCGTGCAGGAGGCAGCCGGTCCATGAGCCTCTGTCATCTTCGATGCTTCTATCTCTCTCTCTCCCCCTTCCTCCCTGAGACCAATTAATAATATATGTGCATTTAAACCTGGTAAATACACATAGGAAACAGTGTTAAACGTCACTCCACGTGCCTGCCCAGTGGTATGGAGACATCCCTGTGGCGCCCACACTCCCCGCCGGCCCTCCCCTGCTGACGGCCCTCGGGGCCTCCTGCGGGGGCGCCACACGGCTGTTCCTCGTCACCGCTGAGTCCGCGGAGCCAGCGTGCTTCCTGCCGCGGCTGAGTCACGCTCCGGCCGATGGGCCCATGACTCGGCCACGGCCGAGTGGGCGGGTGAGCGGGTCCCAGCCTCCACCCCTGCTGCCCAGCTCCTCCTGCTCCCTCCCTCCGCCTCCTCCCGCCTCCTCCTCCCTCCTCCTCCCTCCCGCCTCCTTCCTCCTCCCCCCTCCCGCCTCCTTCCTCCTTCCTCCTCCTCCCTCCCCCTCCTCCTCCTCTCCCCTCTCCTTCCTCTTCCCCCCTCCCCCCTCCTCCTCCCTGCCGAGACAGCAGGAGAGGCTGCAGGCTTTGCCAAATGATCCCGGGACACGGCGTCCCTGGCTGAGAACACGGCTCCGGGCACGCGTGTGTGAAGACCGAGGCCTCGCAGCAGCCTCGCCCCGTGACGGACAGGGCACGCCGGACGTGTGCAGGCGCAGCGGCCGGGCCCGGACCCCTGGCCCCCGTCAGCCGGGCCGGGGAGCATTAGCCTTCCACGCAGCCTCTGTAATGACAAAAGCCGCTCCTAAGTCCCATCCGGCATATGGCGAGCCAGGTGCCCGCCTCCCGCACACGGGGCCGCCCACCTCCCTGCCTCCGCCGCGGACAGAAAGCCTGTGAGCGCCAGACCCCGGAGCAGGGCCTGGAGCTGTGGTCGGGGCCTGTCTGTCCTGGGACACACCCGGCTTTTTCACAATCCAGCCCTTCAGGGCACAGCCAGGCCAGGAAGCTGCACACCACAATCTGGACAGGGAGACACACACACATGCACGCACATACCACACACACACACCCCACATGTTCACACATGCGGCACATATGTGCACACATGCTACACAAACACGTGCCAGACACACACATGTATGCACACACCACACAAACACACATGCAACAAGCAGACACCGCATAAACACACACAACATGTAGACACACGTGCACATATAACATAAATGCACACGAAACACAGGGCACATATGTATGCACACATGCACACACATGTCACATAAATGTACACCTGCCATACAGGCACACATGCACACACAACACAGATGACCATGCAACATGTGCGCGCGCATGTGCAGACAACTACATGCACATGGTGCCAATGTGCGTGCACCCACACATTATTTGGCTCTGTGGACCGATGAGTTTGCCGACCACGGGCCTAGCAGGACTCCAGCTTTCTCTGCTGCACACGGAGCTGTCCACCGCTCATCCTCGCCCTCCCGGCCCGGCCGCACCCAGGCCGCGCGCAGGGCGGTCCGTCCGCTGTTTCTTCCCTCCGGGCCCCAGGAGGGACACATGCTGGCCACACGCGGGTTTCAGGTCTGGCCGTTAACTTGGCCTCTGAGGAAGAGCGTGACATTGAGGTTCTGAGGACCCCGAGGTCGCGGCCACGGCCACGGCCACGGCCACGGCCACAGCAGGCGGCCGAGTGGGGGAGACGCAGGAAGGCTGGGCAGGAGCCTCGGGTTCAAGCCCGGCCCCGCCCAGATACCCTGTCCATCTGGAGCCTCTCCGAAGGTTCCCTCGGGGCTCGGGGACGGAGGCCCAGCTGCAGCCGGAGGCCCAGGCTGCGGGGAAGAAGCACTGGGTGCCTCCCTCAGCTCTGTGAGCTGGGTTATCCTGAGTCCGTCCCAGAGCTGAGCTCCCGGGCTGGGCCTGATGGCGCAGGCGCTGTCACTGCTCTCCTCTCACTTCCGGAGAACAGCCTTCTCACCCGGCGGGGTGTGTGTGTGTGCGGGGGCGGGGCTCAGGGGTTGGGAGTCAACCAATGAACCTGGAGGTCACGGTTTGATTCCCTGTCTGGGAATTGGGCTCAGTCCCCAGTGTGGGGCGGGCAGGAGGCAGCCAATCCATGATCCTCTCTCATCATCATCCTCTCTCTCTCTCTCTCTCTCTCTCTCTCTCTCTCTCTCTCCCCCTTCCTCTCTGAAACCAATAAAAGTATATTTTTAAAAAGAGCAGCCCTCACGTGACCCTGCTGCCCAGTAACTTCTCCCGAAGACGCTGCGGCTGGGAGGCTGCTGCACGTGGAGCATTAACCCGTCAGAGGAGACTGGCTGCTCCCGGTCCCGGTGAGCAGGGCCCGCCCACGTGGCCGGAGGCTCGACAGCACGGGACCCTGCTCAGCACCCCGGCTGGGACCCCAGGAGGTCACGAGGCGAGACGCCCCCCCACCCCAGCTCATCGTTTACAGCTACCAACACCCCAAAGCCCGGCAGGGGGCTGGATACAGGTGCCTCTGCCAGTCCCCGGATCGGAGGTGAGGGAGGAAGTTAACTTTGAAACACCCAGAGCATAAGCCACCCCATAACCTGCCCTGTGGGGTCCGCACACACGGTCAGAGAAATCAGTCAGGGGGCGGGGCCAGGAGGAGGCGCTGGGGGAGGTGGTGGGGGTGGGGGGGAGGGGTGGGGAGGAGACAGGAAGTCCCATGAGGCCCAGTCAGGGTGCCCCCGTACCCTGGCCCCGGCCCTGGCCAGTGGTGCTCAGTGGATAGAGCGTCGGCCTGCGGACCAAAGAGTCCGGGTTCCATTTTGGGAAAGGGCACTTGGTCAGGGCGCATGCAGGAGGCAACCAACTGATGTTTCTCTCCCGAGGACCCGGACGGGACGGCAGGCGGGCCAGCTGGGGCTGGCCGCTGGGGCTCCTGCCAAATGGGCGCCCGGCTCGCGGAGATGAGCCTCCATCAATTATTAAGCACCAGCTGAATATTTTACGCGTTTCCTCAATCACAGAGAAGCGAGGGCGCTTCTGGTTCTCTTCCCTTCCAGGCTGCAAATCCGCGGGGACCGGCGCGGGGACGGACGCGAGCTTTCTGAACCCTTTCTGCGGCGTCGGCCACGTCTTCCTCAGCGTCTCCTGTGCCACAGGCCCGCCCGGAGGCATCGCCGAGTCCCAGCTGCCCTGGCTCCAGCAGCGACCAGCCCGCCACCACGCTCCTGCGTGGACCACGGACAGGCCTGGCTCTGAGTGCTCGGAGCTTTACTGCTCGTCCTCCCACAGCCTGGCCTCCGGCTCCTTCTTGCCGCCCCGAGCCCCGCCTTTCCCGCCGGGAACCAGGAAGCTAGGGTAGATGGGGGAGGGACCATGCCACTGCCTACACAGTCCACTCGGGAGGCCTGAGGGGTCTGAGCTCCCGTTTTCATTCTGTGATCAGGTCCCTTCTGGAACCTGGTGCCATGGCCTTCTTCTATCCATTCACCCATCCGCCACCCACCCATTCACCCATCCACCCATCCACTCATCCACCCATCCACCCATCCACACATCCATTCACCCATCCACCCATCCACACATCCATTCATCCATCCACCCATCCATCCACCCACCCTCCATCCATCCACCACCCACCCATCCATCTACCACCCATCCACCCACCACCCATTTACCCATCCACCCACCACCCATCTACCACTACCCATCCACCACCCACCCATCCACCTATCTACCACCCACCCATCCACCACTCACCCATCCATCCACCACTCACCCATCCATCCACCACTCACCCATCCACCACCCATCCACCAATTGTTACCGCACTTGGGAACGCTAAGGGAGAGAAGGCTGTGTGGTGGACGGGATGCACGCAGGATGTGCCAGCTCTGTCAGGTGCTAGGAGCTCGCTCTCTGCAGGGATTCAGACCTGGAACCCTACATGCCGCCCAGAGTGCTGGGTTCTAAGCCCCAACGCCCTCAGGCCAGCTGGGCACCGTGGCAGAGTGCGCCTCCCTCCCCGTGTCCCCCCGCCCCCTGCAGGGGCCTCACAGGGAAGGCCTCTGGCTGTCCCAGGAGCCCGGATGGGGGTGGGGCTGCCGTTCCAGCTGAGGGACTAACCCTGGAAGGTCCCCCGGTCTGGCACACGCTGCCTCTACCTCTGTGTCCTGCCTGGAGAGCGAGGACACTCTGACCACCCAGGCCTGCGGTGGGGTCCTGCGAGGTGGCCGGTGTGGGCAGACCGCCCCCTGCTGCCGCCTCCGGGAAGCTCCTGGGGGAGGGGTCCCTCGGCTGCACCTGCCCCTTCGGGATCCCAGGGCCCTCATCACGCTGCCTTCCACGTGAACGGTGTTAGCCGAGTCTCGGGAATGGGCCAGCGCCCCAAACCACGCCTCCCGCCCCGCCCAGCCCTTCCTCTCCCTCCTGGGCTCACGTACGACCATACGACCAGCCTGCCTCGGCTCGTCTGGACCCCGAGCCCCACTAACGGAGGAGCGTTTTGGGATGAGGGGCCTCCATGAACTTGGGGGTGACCAGCCCCCCAGCAGTGGTGGCTCCCGGCTGCAGTTCTGGGCACCATGTGGGCTGTTTCCGCGGGCATCACCGAGGAGGGTCTGAGGCCCGGCTCCCTCCGGCCTGGGGTTCGATAACGGCTTCGCTCCCCCTCTCCAGCCCGAGGGCAGGATGTGAAATATTTATTAGGGAGAATCTCTATTTTTAACCGGACGATCTCAGTTCCATTATTCATGCAGCCTCGGAGGCCGGCTTCCCGCCGGGCCCGGCCTGGGAGAGGCAGCAGGGCGGAGCTGAAATGAGACGGGGGTGGGGTCGGGATGGGGGTCCGGGCACGGGGCGGGGGGGCTGCGGCCAAACCTCCACCTTCAGGTGACGACTCGGCTCCGTGTCCAACAGCCGCCTGTGCCGGGGCCAGCCGCTCGCGGCTCCGCGCACAGGGACGGCCCTGAGCCCCGTGGGGCTCCGTGGACGAACTTGAACGTGGCCCTCTCAGCTGTCAGAGCCCAACACAGAGGGACCAGGGCCACGCCGGCCGCTCCCCAGATCCCAGGGACCGAGCTGCCGGCACCTGGTCCCCGGAGCCGGGAGGGGGCGCCACAGCAGTGCCCACAGCCGGCTCCTGGTCAGCGGCACCTGGTCAGCGGGCAGCTGGTCAGCGGCTCCTGGTCAGCAGCACCTGGTCAGTGGCACCTGGTCAGTGGCACCTTGTCAGCGGCTCCTGGTCAGCGGCACCTGGTCAGTGGCACCTGGTCAGCAGGCAGCTGGTCAGCAGGAAGCTGGTCAGCGGCACCTGGTCAGCCGGCACCTGGTCAGTGGCACCTGGTCAGCGGCACCTGGTCAGCGGCTCCTGGTCAGCAGCACCTGGTCAGTGGCACCTGGTCAGCGGGCAGCTGGTCAGCGGCTCCTGGTCAGCAGCACCTGGTCAGCCAGAAGCTGGTCGGTGGCACCTGGTCGGTGGCAGCTGGTCAGGAACGGTGGGGAAGCCTCTCACCAGGACGGCTCGTCCCGCTCCGCGGACAGGAATGACTGGAGAGGACGGCCGTGGACAGACAGGGACCGTCTCACCCGGCGCCGGACACGGGCTCTCCATGAATCCCCGCCCGCCCGCCGCCACTGCACAGGGGAGGGTCAGCCGGGGCCGCGGGCCCGGCACAGGAGGGTCCCTCAGGTACCGCTCCGCCGTCCAGGGCGGCCCCTCGCTGCCTGGCAGTGCCAGCACCCGCACCCCCGCTGGCTCAGGGCGGCCGCCTGACCCTGCCGGGCATCGCAGGCGGAGGTGAGGCTGGGAGGCTGGGGTCCGAGAGCGGCAGTGACGCCCTCAGGGACGGGTGTGTGGACAGCGGGAGGCCCCCGCTCGCCCAGTTCCGGGGGAGGGGGTGTGGGCCGGCAGGCCGCCAGGTCACAGCGGCTCCGCCACGCCGGCCGCCGCTGGCTCACCCGGCCCGGGTCCCACTCCGGCAGCGCAGAGCCTCGGGGCGGCTCCTCTGGGGGAGCAGGAGGCGGCCTGTCCCCTCGCCAGCCGCCAGCCGAGGCAGCGCCCGCCACCGCCCGTCCCGGGAGCCGTCCTCCTTCCCTGGCCCGGACCGAGCCCCGGCCGCTGTGTGCGCCCACCCCTGAGCCCCTCAGCCGAGCGCCCCCCACCCCTGAGCCCATCAGCCGAGCGCCCCCCACCCCTGAGCCCCTCAGCCCCTGAGCCCCTCAGCCCCTGAGCCCCTCAGCCGAGCGCCCCCCACCCCTGAGCCCCTCAGCCGGCGCCCCCCACCCCTGAGCCCCTCAGCCGGCGCCCCCCACCCCTGAGCCCCTCAGCCCCTGAGCCCCTCAGCCGGCGCCCCCCACCCCTGAGCCCCTCAGCCGAGCGCCCCCCACCCCTGAGCCCCTCAGCCGAGCGCCCCGGGCCTCTCGGACGGGGCCTCCCGCTTTCCCGCAGGAAGCAGGGCGGCGCGGGCGGCACAGGGCCCGGGGCTTTTGTTAATATGTATTTTTATTGATTTCAGAGAGGAAGGGAAAAGGAGAGAAAGACCAACGATGAGAGGATCACTGACTGGCTGCCTCCTGCACGCCCCGCTGGGATCGAGCCAACAACCTGGGCGTGTACCTTGATTGGGAATCGAACCCAGGACCCTTCAGTCCACGGGCCGACGCTCTGTCCACTGAGCCACACCGGCCGGGTCTGGCCTGCCTTGTTGTTAGGGAACCTGCTGCCTGCGATCGTCAGACCCAGCACTCCCCGGCACCCGCACACCCGGGCAGCCGCCCCTGCGGCCCTGGGGCGGGGGCAGGCTGGGCTAGGCGGCCATCTGCGCCCCACGGGCATTCGGGGCCGAGGCCCCCAGTGGACGCGACGCACCCGCTGGTGTGAGCGCGGAGGCCGCTTCTGGCCGGTGGCCGTGGCAGGGGTGGCCGTGGCAGGGGTGGCCGTGGCAGGGGTGGCCGTGGCAGGGGTGGCCGTGGCCCGGGTGGCCGTGGCCCGGGTGGCGTGGCTGAAGGGCCGGTCAGGAGGGCGCCGCCGGGCAGGAGGCAAACCCTCCGCCGTGGGCACAGCCCGGGGAGTGTGAGCGCCGGCAGCAAATCAGCGCCCAGCGTCCTGCCCTCCGCAGCCGGGTGCTCGAGCCTTCACTGGACCGCGGGGCGACGTCGGACGGTGGCGGGTGCGGGTGCGGGTCCTGCCACGTGGCCTTGCCAGGGCCTGAGGGGACCACGGAGGAGCCGGCACAGCCAGCAGCCAGGGCGGCATCTAGGAGTCCCCAGGGCCTTTGCCGCCCACCTGCCCATCTGTGCTTCCTCCCCTCGCCCTTCCTCTCTCTCCCCCTCAGGACCGTCCCTCCCCCACCAGGACCAGCGTGCTCCTGGGCCCCCTCCCGCCCCCGAAAGAGGAGCAAAGTGACCCCTGCCCCCACCCCTCCCCTCCCCCACCTCTCCCCCCCACTCCCCCCTCCGCCCCACCCCTTGTCCCCCTCCCCCCAACCCCCACCTCCCATCCTGCACCCCTCCCCCCACCCCTCCTCCTCCCCCCCACACCTCCCAAGAGTGAGGGGCAGGCTGTGTGGGAGGCCCTCTGCTCACTGTTGGGGTCGCAGCACCCATGCCTGGGAGTGGGGTGACCCGCGCTCAGGAGTGGGGGTGGGGGGGTGTCTCCAGTGCAGGCCTCCCCGCGCCCCCCCGCCCCCCCAGGCCGGTCCAGGCCGAGGTGGCGGGGAGCGTTTCTGTGAATGGCCCTGGGCCGGGCCCGGAGCCGCTGCGGCCGGCAGCCAATGCCGAGGGCCCCCTCCCTCCCCCCTCCCTCCCTCCCCGGGCGTGGGATCCCCGCGCCCCCCCAGGCCCCCCCTGCAGGCGGGACGCTGCGGCGGCCTCAGCCACAATCAATGTTTAATGAGCCGCCGCGGGAGCCGCCGCGGGAGCCGCAGTGCAATACGCCGTGGCCGGAGCCCGGAGGCTGTGCCACGGGGGCGATGAGGTGCCCACTCAGGCCGCCTGGGCCCGGCTCCTCACTGCGGCTCCGAGCCACCCCCTAAGGCAGAGCAGGGGCAGCGCAGAGGGGTGCGTGTGCAGGGGGAGGGGGGAGAGGGGGGAGAGAGGGGAAGGGGAGGAGGGGTGGTGGCCGCCAGGGAGCGCTGGCCCAGGAGCAGATGCTGCAGCAGAACCAGCGCCTCCTTCCAGCAGCCCCCCCCCCCCCCCAGGATCCCCTCACTCACAGGGGCAGGGAGCGGGCTGGGCGCCCAGCTGGGGCCAGGAAGAGGCTCCCCCGCGGGGCGGAGCCACCCAGGCGCGGGAGGGGGCTGAGGACGGCCATCGATCAGAAGGCGGGCTCCCAGCCCGCGGCGGGGCTCAGGGGCTGAGCGTTGCCCTGTGACCCAGGGGTCAGGGTTCGATTCCCGGTCAGGGCACAGGCCTGGGCTCCATCCCTAGTGGGGGCGTGCAGGAGGCAGCCGATCAGATCCTCTCTCATCACTGATGTTTCTCTCTCTCCCTCTCCTTCCGCTCTGACATCAATAAACACATGTTTTAAAAAAAAGTCCGTCCGTCCTGCCAGCCTCGGAGGGCTGGCCGTGTGGCCCAGGCCGCTGCTGCAGCGGGAAGGCGCCGGGAGGGAGGGTTGGTGCCCGCGCCCCCCCCCCCCTGAGGATTAGGAGTCAGAGGCGAAGGGCGGGCTGTGAGGCCTGCGGGGGGGACGCTGGGTCCGAGGAAACCACCGGGGCAGCCACGGGGCCACGGGCCACACATGCTCGGCCCTGTCATCCGGAGTGGACGGGCGTCCACATGGGGTGCCCTTTGGGGTGTTCTCCCCTGAGTCCTTGTTCCCAAGGACCCCCCTTCTCTCTTCCCCCCACAGGGCCCGCTCCCAGGTCTGAGGGGCGTGGACACTAAACCATCCAGAGAGAGGAGGGAGGCCCGACTGCCAGCAGCACCGCAGGCACCACCGTAACCACCGCTGACCACACCGCGGCCCCTGCGCCAGGCCTGCCGCCCCCGCCTCCCCTCCGCGGCCGAGGCTGGTCCTCCGCGGCCGAGGCTGGGCCCGAGCTCCCGGGCTGCCGCCTGCCTTCCCGCACGCCCGCAGCGCCCGGCACAGCGCCTCGCGGTGACGCTGACATTGGGGTGACTGCCCCCCCAGCTGACTGTGGAGCACGGTGACCTCCCGCCCAGGACCCCGCAGGTGACGGGGCGCCCGGCTCTGGGCCCAGCCGGCTGCCACCGGAGGAACCAGGCGGCTCCCGGCAGCCCAGCCGCCCCGGCCCTCAGGCCCTTCGCCGGCTCCGCTGAGGGAGGCTGTGGTGAGGGCGGGTTTGGGGACGGTACTGGGGCTTCGTCTCCCCTCACCTCCTGGCTGCGGGTAAGCACGTCCCAGGCGGCTTGTCCCCGCGGGAACTCCGGTCTCTCCCCTCCGGACCTCGCCTCCTCGGCGGGCAGCGCCCGGAGGGTCCTCACCCTTCACCGCCAAGCCCCCAGGCCCCGACGAGTGCATGCCTGCAGTGTCTCAGGCCCATGGCGCCGTCCTCGCTCCTGCCACTGCCTTCGTCCCCCTCCTCCCCCTCCTCCTCTTCCCCTGCGGCCTCTCAGCGTCCTGCTCCCCCAGGCTTGCCCCCCAAGGAGTCCCGGGGAGGGCCTCGTCCCTGTCCAACGCCTTCCTAGTATCCTCTCAGGTCCTCCCAGGTCCTCCCAGGTCCTCCCAGCTCCTTCCTGGTCCTCCCAGCTCCACCCAGATCCTCCCAGCTCCTCCCAGGTCCTCCCAGCATCTCCCAGCTCCTCCCAGCATCTCCCAGGTCCTCCCAGCATCTCCCAGCTCCTCCCTGGTCCTCCCAGCATCTCCCAGGTCCTCCAAGCTCCTCCCAGCTTCTCCCTGGTCCTCCCAGCTCCTCCTAGGTCCTCTCAGCTCCTCCCTGGTCCTCCCAGGTCCTCCCAGCATCTCCCAGGTCCTCCCAGCATCTCCCAGCTCCTCCCTGGTCCTCCCAGCATCTCCCAGGTCCTCCCAGAATCTCCCAACTCTACCTAGGTCCTCCCAGGTCCTCCCAGCATCTCCCAGTTCCTCCCAGCATTTCCCAGCTCCTCCCAGGTCCTTCCAGTTCCTCCCAGCATCTCCCAGTTCCTCCCAGGTCCTCCCAGGTCCCCCCAGTTCCTTCCAGCTCCTCCCAGGTCCTCCCAGCTCCTCCCAGCATCTCCCAGCTCCTCCCAGCATCTTCCAGTTCCTCCCAGGTCCTCCCAGCATCTCCCAGCATATCCTAGGTCCTCCCAGAATCTCCCAGCTCCTCCCAGCATCTCCCAGTTCCTCCCAGCATCTCCCAGTTCCTCCCAGCTCCTCCCAGCATCTCCCAGTTCCTCCCAGCATCTTCCAGTTCCTCCCAGCTCCTCCCAGCATCTCCCAGTTCCTCCCAGGTCCTCCCAGGTCCCCCCAGTTCCTCCCAGCTCCTCCCAGGTCCTCCCAGGTCCCCCCAGTTCCTCCCAGCATCTCCCAGTTCCTCTCAGTTCCTTCCAGGTCCTCCCAGCTCCTCCCAGAATCTCCCAGCTCCTCCCAGGTCCTCCCAGGTCCCCCCAGTTCCTCCCAGCATCTGCCAGCATCTGCCAGGTCCTCCCAGGTCCCCCCAGTTCCTCCCAGCATCTCCCAGTTCCTCTCAGTTCTTTCCAGGTCCTCCCAGCTCCTCCCAGAATCTCCCAGCTCCTCCCAGGTCCTCCCAGGTCCCCCCAGTTCCTCCCAGGTCCTCCCAGCTCCTCCCAGAATCTCCCAGCTCCTCCCAGGTCCTCCCAGGTCCCCCCAGCATCTGCCAGGTCCTCCCAGTCCCTCTCAGTGTTTCCCTGAGTTCTCACAGCATCCTCCTGTTGCCCACCTGCAGGGAGCTCTTTGCTGCTCAGGTGGAAGCTCTAGAGCCGCGGTCGGCAAACTCAGAGCAAAACACCAACAGCACGACGACTGACAACTTCGGAGAGCCAACTGTTTAAACTTAACTTCTCCTAACGCCACTTCTTCAGCACAGACGCGTCCAGGCCGTGGTGTTCTGTGGAAGAGCCACACTCAAGGGGCCAAAGAGCCGCAGGCGGCTCGCGAGCCGCAGTTTGCCGACCGCGGGGCGAGGTCACCTCCTGACTTGGCCTAGCCCTGGAGCTGGACGGCTCGGGACCCACGGAGCGAGGAGCCCTCAAGCCGCAGCCTCAGGCTGCTCCCTGGCGGGCTGCACCCTCGCCGCTGGGCAAACACGCTCCACGGGCTCCGCGTCCTGGCCCCCGCCGGCCTGGTGCCCCTCCTCCCGCCGCCGGCTGGTCCCTCCCCGCGCTGCCTGCCGAGGAACGGAAGCGGGTCTCGCTCAGCCGCGTTAAAATGTAAATCACAGACTTGGAGAGAAGGAGCTTGGCTGAGAGTAAGTGCCGCACGCAGCGCCGCCTGTTTAACCACAGGTCCTGCCTCCGCCCAGGCCCAGGCCCGGCCCGATCCCAGCCTCCGCCCCCGTGCGGCTCCGCTCGGCCCCTGCACCCCACCTTCTGCCCAGGAGCTGGCGGCGCTCCTCCCCGAAGGTTCTGGTCGCTCCGCACACACCGGGATGGGCTTGGGCCGTGCGAGGCCCTGAGTCCCCTTGAAAGGAGTGGAGAAGGTGGGGGTGTGGGTCTGACCATCCGCGACTGCACCGGCCCGCAGCGCCCCCTGGTGGAGAGGCCGGACCCTCTGCGCCTGTACCGGCCCGCAGCGCCCCCTGGCGGAGAGGCCGGACCCTCCGCGCCTGCACGGGCCCGCAGCGCCCCCTGGTGGAGAGGCCGGACCCTCTGCGCCTGTACCGGCCCGCAGCGCCCCCTGGCGGAGAGGCCGGACCCTCCGCGCCTGCACCGGCCCGCAGCGCCCCCTGGTGGAGAGGCCGGACCCTCTGCGCCTGCACTGGCCCGCAGCGCCCCCTGGCGGAGAGGCCGGACCCTCCGCGCCTGCACTGGCCCGCAGCGCCCCCTGGCGGAGAGGCGGTCCGGGCCCTGGACGCCGTCTCCTCCCCTCGGGCGCCGGCTCTCTCCCAGACCCCGCAGCCCGGACGCCCCGGCCCCTCCCGCCTCGCCCAGCGCCCGGGCGCCGCTCCGGCGTGAACCCACGGTGTCCAGGACGCAAAGTCCCTGGGGGGGGCCCCTGTGTGGGGGGCCCCTGTGGGGGACCCCGGCTTCTCTGGTTGCGGGTGGGGGCGCTGGGGGCCCGGGCAGAGACGTGGACGAAGCGGAGGGCGCAGGCGGGAGCCCGGGGCGCGGAGGGGAGACAGCGGGGAGTGAGGCCTCCCCCCTCCTGAGCCCGGGCTGCCGCGGGGCTGCTGGGGGGCTGCCGGGGGGGGGGGGGCTGCCAGGGGCTGCCGGGGGGCTGCCGGGGGGGCTGCCGGGGGCTGCCGGGGGGCTGCCGGGGGGGCTGCCGGGGGGGCTGCCGGGGGGCTGCCGGGGGCTGCGCGGGGGCTGCCGGGGGGGGGCTGCCGGGGGGGCTGCCGGGGGGGGGCTGCCGGGGGGGGTTGCCAGGGGGGGGCTGCCGGGGGGCTGCCGGGGGGCTGCCGGGGGGCTGCCGGGGGGGCTGCCGGGGGGGCTGCCGGGGGGCTGCCGGGGGGGCTGCCGGGGGACTGCTGGGGGGGGGGTTGCCAGGGGGGGGCTGCCGGGGGGCTGCCGGGGGGGCTGCCGGGGGGGCTGCCGGGGGGCTGCCGGGGGCTGCGCGGGGGCTGCCGGGGGGGGGCTGCCGGGGGGGCTGCCGGGGGGGGGCTGCCGGGGGGGGTTGCCAGGGGGGGGCTGCCGGGGGGCTGCCGGGGGGCTGCCGGGGGGGCTGCCGGGGGACTGCTGGGGGGCTGCCGGGGGGGGGGTTGCCAGGGGGGGGCTGCCGGGGGGCTGCCGGGGGGGCTGCCGGGGGGGCTGCCGGGGGGGGGCTGCCGGGGGGGCTGCCGGGGGGGGGCTGCCGGGGGGGCTGCCGGGGGGGGGCTGCCGGGGGGGGTTGCCAGGGGGGGGCTGCCGGGGGACTGCTGGGGGGCTGCCGGGGGGGGTTGCCAGGGGGGGCTGCCGGGGGGCTGCCGGGGGGCTGCGCGGGGGCTGCCGGGGGGGCTGCCGGGGGGCTGCCGGGGGCTGCGCGGGGGCTGCCGGGGGGCTGCCGGGGGCTGGAGGTGAGCGCGGGTCCGGAGCCCCGTGCGCGGACAGCGGGCGCAGAGCCGGAGGCCCGGGAGGAGGGGGGCGCGCCGGGCTCGGAGGCAGCGGGCTCCCGCCTCTCCTGGGCCGAGCGTCCCCGGAGCCGCCTGCCCGGAACCGAGCGGCTCCCGCCGCCGCCGGGAAGTCCCCGCCCGCCGGGCTCCCTCCGGAGACTCGGGGTCCCCAGAGCCCGGGCGGGGGGCGAGCAGGGCGTCACCCAGATGGACACCTAAGGAGCGGGAAGCGGCCCGCGCCCCTTCTGGGCGCCCCCGCCTGGCACGCGGTGCCCGTCTGGGTCCCTGGGGCCAGGCCCCCAGCGCCCCCATTGTCCCCCTCCACTGCCCCCCGTCCCCCCTGTCCCTCCACTGTCCCCCATCCCCCCACTGTCCCTCCTGTCCTCCCAGTCCCCCCACTGTCCCCCCTGTCCCCCCACTGTCCCCCGTTCCCCCACTGTCCCCCCTGTCCCTCCACTGTCCCCCACTGTCCCGGGCCAGCCCCGCAAGTGTTTGCGCGGCGGAGCAGGTAGAACTGAGACCCGAGTCCCGAGGGAGAGCAGAGGCCTCGCGCAGGTGACCCTGCTGAGGTCCGAGGCCGCGGCCTGGCCTCTCCCCTCCTCCCCCTTCCTCCCCCTCCTTCCTCTCCCCCCTTCCTCCCCCTCCTTCCTCTCCCCCCTTTATCCCCCTTTCCCCCTTTACTCCCCCCAGCTTTCGGGGAACCGCGGGCGGGGGGGGGGCGGTGACGCCGGTGGGGACCGGGAGGAGGAGGCCCCCGCGCGCGCGGCGCCCCCGCAGCCCGGCCCGGGCCGCCGTTGGAGCGGGATTCCGCCCCCGCTGACGTCGGCGCGGCCCCTCCCGGCGCATAAAAGGGCGGCGCGCGGCGCGGGCGGCAGAGGGGCCGGGAGGACCGCGCGGAGCGGAGCCGGAGGAGCCAGCGGAGCCCCAGCCGAGAGCCCAGCCGCCGCCATGGCCGCCCGCGCCGCGCGCACCTGTGCGCTGCTCGCCCTGTGCGCGCTGGGCGGCCTGGCCCAGGGCCCCGCGCGCTTCATCTGCACCTCGGTGCCCGCGGACGCCGACATGTGCGGCGCGGCGGCGGGCGGCGCGGAGGAGCTGCGGGGCAGCGTGCTGCAGCTGCGGGAGACGGTGCTGCAGCAGAAGGAGACCATCCTCAGCCAGCAGGACACCATCCGCGAGCTCACGGCCAAGCTGGGCCGCTGCGAGAGCCAGGGCGCCCCGGGCCGCAAGCCGCCCGCCGCGGGCAAGCCGGCCCCGGGCGACCCGGCCCGCGCCGCGCAGGCCGCCGACGCGCTCGGCCAACTCGCGCAAACTTTGCAGGCGCTCAAGACCCGCCTGGAGAACCTGGAGGTCCGTGCCTGTCCCCCGGCCCGCGCCCCTCCGCCCCCTCCGCCCCCTCCTGCCCCCGCCCCGGCCGGACACCCTCCCCGCCCCGCGGCGCCGCTGCCGGCCTCCCCAGCCCGCCAGGCCCGCGCCGGCCCCCGCCCAGCGCCCGCCGCCCCCCAGGCTCCGGCCCGCCGGCCCGCTGCTCTGCCTAACTGTGCCCGCCCCCGCCCCGCAGCAGTACAGCCGGCTCAACTCCTCCAGCCAGACCAACAGCCTCCGGGACCTGCTGCAGAGCAAGATCGACGACCTGGAGCGGCAGGTGCTGTCCAGGGTGAACTCGCTGGAGGAGGGCAAGGGCGGCCCCAGGAACGACACGGAGGAGCGGGCCAAGATCGAGAGCGCCCTGACCTCGCTGCACCAGCGCATCAGCGAGCTGGAGAAAGGTAGCTGCCCGCGGCCCCGCGGGAAAAGCCAGTCCCCCCAGTGCCTCCCAGCCCCCCACTGCCCCCCACTGCCCCCCCAGCCCCCTCTGCCCCCCACTGCCTCCCCAGCCCCCCAATGCCCCCCACTGTCCCCCCAGCCCCCCACTGCCTCCCCAGCCCCCCAGCGCCTCCCGCCCAGTGCCTCCCCAGTCCTGCAGGGCGTGGGACACCCAGGGGGGTGTTCCTGGGGTGGGGGCTGGGCCCTGAGCTCTGGCTGTGCTTGTGAGAGGGGAAGGGACCGCCTGGGGCCTCCTGCCCTCGTATACACACACACACACACACACACGCACACGCACACGCACACGCACACGCGCACGCACACACACACACACACTCGCAGGATCCTCCCAGCCTGATCTGTCCAGTCTTCAGTAACTTCACCCTGTGGCCTGGGCAGCCAGGCCCTCCCGGATAGGAAGCCTGGCTGTGGGTCCCCCCATCCTCCCTCCCCGCTGCTGGGGGCCAGGCCTGGTCTTCCCCGTCCCCACAGACCCGAACAGGTCTCCTCCCAGCCCTCCTGCCCTTCCCTTCCCTCCCTGGCAGCCTGCACCCCTGCAGCTCCCGCCCTGATGGGGCCCATGGCACCGTGGCCGCGATGAGCCTGGCGACTCAGCCTTGAAGGCGCAGCAATCAAACACGGTTGTAAGGGGGGGCCTGGGCTCCGAGCCGAGCCACGTGACCCGCTCCGACTGCAAAGTGTGCGATGGCTTAGACAGTGCCATCTTAAGGCCCCTTACGTAACTGAAAGCAGCTCGGAGGGGGGGGCGGGGGCATGAAAACAACCCCCACCCCCACCCCACCCCCCAGAGGCCCCCACGGCAGGCGACTGGGCCCGTGACCGTGTGGGCAGCACCGAGGAGCCGGACCTGCCTGGTCCCTGGCACCAGCTCAGGCTGCCTTCCAGAAACAATCCTGGCCTGGTGCCGGCTGAGTGCTGGGTCCCTACAGGCCAGGCCCCTCCAGCCGTGGGCCCGGCCCCTGCCCGCTGCTGGGTGGTGCTGCATGGGCGGGAGGGGGCGGTGCGTTCCCTGGAGATGTCCTCACAGGCGGGCGCAGGTGGCCGAGGTGAGGGGCAGCGGCGCCCGAGTTTGCCGGAGGCACAGGAGTCGCCCCAGGGTGGGTGAGGGCGAGGCCTCCGAGCCCTGACCTCGGCCCGGCCACAGGCCCCGCTCCCTGCGGGCTCTCAGCGGGGCTCCGGCAGCTGCTGGGGGCCTGGGAGCGCCCTCCCTCCGGGTGGTGGTGGTGAAGGGGGTTCTGGAATAGCCGGTCCTCAGGGCTAGTGGGTCAGAGCCAGGAGTGTGGAGCAGCAGCGTGCCACCCGGAGGGCATGTGCCCGCCCGGAGGGCCTGGCTGCTGGGTGGGGACCCGGGGGAAGGCGTTTGAGCTCAGCAGCCAGCAGCCTGCATTCGGGTGAAAGATACGTCCTTCCTCGGGGCCACACCTTGGAGGTGACTCCCTCCTCCCCAGCCCCCTGCTCCCGGCTCAGGCTCCCCCCACCCCCCTGCTCCCGGCTCAGCACCTGCCCCCGCCGGCCCGGCCTCCCTCAGCGCCTGGCGGGCAGGCGGAGGGCGGCTCTGGCAGGGGCCTCAGACCGCCCCGCCCTCCGCAGGCCAGAAGGACAGCCGCCCGGGGGACAAGTTCCAGCTCACGTTCCCGCTGCGCACCAACTACATGTACGCCAAGGCCAAGCGCAGCCTGCCCGAGATGTACGCCTTCACCGTGTGCATGTGGCTCAAGTCCAGCGCCGCGCCCGGCGTGGGCACGCCCTTCTCCTACGCCGTGCCCGGCCAGGCCAACGAGCTGGTCCTCATCGAGTGGGGCAACAACCCCATGGAGATCCTCATCAACGACAAGGTGGGCCGGGGCCGGGGCCTGTCCAGGGGGCCGGGGAGCCCTGTCCCGGGGGCCGTGGGGCCCTTTCCCGGGGGCCGGGGGACCCTGTCCGGGGGGCCCTGTCCCGGGGGCCGTGGGGACCCTGTCCCGGGGGCCGGGGACCCCTGTCCCGGGGGCCGTGGGGCCCTTTCCCGGGGGCCGGGGGACCCTGTCCGGGGGGAGCCCTGTCCCGGGGGCCGGGGGGGAGCCCTGTCCCGGGGGCCGGGGGGCCCTGTCCCAGTGGCCGGGGGGACCCTGTCCTGGGGGCCGGGGGGCCCTGTCCCGGGGGCCGTCGGGCAGGTCCTCAGTGGCGTGGGGTGGCTCAAGCACAGGAGGAGGGCTGGCAGGCAGGGCTGAGGGAGGGGAGGGAGAGACCAGGAGCACCCTGGCCGGTGTGGCTCAGTGGATAGAGCGTCGGCCTGCGGACTGAAGGGTCCTGGGTTCGATCTGGACAAGGGCACATGCTTTGGTTGCAGGTTCTCTGGCCCTGGTTGGGGTGCATGCAGGAGGCAGTACATTGATGTCTCTCCCTTTGCCACTCTCTCTAAAAAACTCAATGGAAAAATATCCTTAGGTGAGGACTAAACACACACACAGACACACACACGCAGACACACACAGACACATGCTCACACAGAGACACACACATGCAGGCACACAGGAAGGCACACACACACAGACATACACACACAGGCACACAGACACACAGAGACATACATGCAGATACACAGGCAGGCACAGGCACACACACACACACACACACACACCCCAGGAGAGAAGGGAGGGGTGCCCTTGCCTGACTCCATGAGCGGGTGAAGCGGGAGCCCCCCAGACAGATTGCGAGGGAGATGGGCTCCTCCCCAGGATCAGTCCTGGCTCCACCTCCCACTTGGGGAGCATCGGTGCTGGGGGGGGGGGGGTGCCCCTAGAAATTCTTCCTGAGCCCAAACCCATCTGCTTAGCCCGGGCCCTCTGGGTGGCGACGGTCTGAAGTCCAGGCTGGAGATCGGATGCCCAGCCCTCGGGGCCTTGCCTCTCTGGGCCCCATCTCCCCGTGGGTCTGCGGTGCATACACCCAGGGGGAGTGACCCCCAGGGGGAGCTGCCAGGCTGGGCGGGTGCAGACCAGAGGGCTGGCGGGTGGAGTGATGGGGGGCTCTCTCAGGGCCTGGTGTGTAGGCTAAGGGGGGGTGAGGAGACTGATGGGTCCAGTCCCTCTGCCAGGCCTCGGCCCCACGCACGGGCCAGCGGGCGCAGAGCCGGCCGTGGTGCCGGGACTCGCCATGAGGCGCGCCGGAGCGGTCACCGACCTGAGCCGTGACCGGCGCCCTCCCGTCCCAGGTGGCCAAGCTGCCCTTCGCCATCAACGACGGGAAGTGGCACCACCTCTGTGTCACCTGGACCACCCGGGACGGCGTCTGGGAGGCCTTCCAGGACGGCACCCAGGCCGGCAGCGGCGAGAACCTGGCGCCCTATCACCCCATCAAGCCGCAGGGCGTGCTGGTGCTGGGCCAGGAGCAGGTGCGCAGACCAGGGGGCGAGTCGGCCGCAGTTCGGGGGCTGACGGGGAGATGCGGGCGGGCTGGGCGCGGTGGCCGCACACCCGGCGGGGAAGGCCCCTCCTGCCTTCGCGTCTGGGGAGCGTGTCCTTGGGCGCCGCGGGTTCCTGTGGGTGATGGGCCGGCAAAGGGGCCTCCCGGTCCCTGGACGGGAAGGGGGAACGTGGGGGTTCAGGGAGACCAGGCTCCCCGCCGCCCCCCCCCCCCCCCCCCCCGCTGGGTTATGGCAGCGGGAGAGGCGGGCCCTTGGCCAGCAGCACCCCTTTCCCCGGCTCCCTGTGGGGGGCAGTGTGCAGTCCCAGAGGCCGGACGGGGGGGCGTGAGAGCCCCGGAGGGGGAGCCCCTCCCCAGCCTCCACCCCATCCCCCCCCCCCCTTTCCCCCGAAGGACACGCTGGGCGGCGGGTTCGATGCCACCCAGGCGTTCGTGGGCGAGCTGGCCCACTTCAACATCTGGGACCGCAAGCTGACGCCGGGCGAGGTGCACAACCTGGCCACCTGCAGCCCCAAGGCCCTGGCCGGCAACGTCATCGCCTGGGCCGAGGCGCAGATCGACATCTATGGCGGCGCCACCAAGTGGACCTTCGAGGCCTGTCGCCAGCTCAACTGAGCCCCGCCGGCCCCCTGCTGTGCCCCCCCCCAATGCTCCGGCCATTGCCCTCGCGTGCACACACGCATGCACACACGTGCACACACACGCACACCCCACACGCCGCCTCGCCGGGTCCTCGTGCACGTGACGCAGCGACACTTAGCCCCGCAGGCGTAGGTGAGGCTGCGTGTGCGTGTGTGTGAGTGCGTGTGCGTGCGTGTGAGTGCGTGTCTCCGGGGAGCCTCCTCTCAGACGAGGTGTTTCATTTCTGCTTCGTGGCGCCGCCGCACGTGTTTGTCTCGTTGGCGAGCTCGTCCGGGGCTGTCTCCCGGGCGGAGTGCTCAGCGCGGTAAAGGCGGGGTCCGGGAGCCCCAGCTGCTGGGGGCAGAGGAGGTGGGGGCCGCAGCCCCTCCCCCACGTCCCGGGACACCCTGGGGGCGGGCTCTCGGCCTTGCCCTCCTCACCCCCCCAGAGCCTGGCTCCAGCCGCCAGCGCCCTGCCCCTGCGGCCCCTTGAGGGTGCTGCCCGCGCCCCCCCGCCCCCCGCTCACAGACGGGCAGAGCCCGGGGCGGCTGGGGAGGGAAGCCCCACCTGGTTAGGAGCAGCCATGCAGGGCCAGGCGCCGGTGGCCCTGCACACCCACAGCCATATCCCGCTTCCCGCTGGGGCCCCAGGAGCGGCTCTGGGGGGGAGGCAGACATGGCCGGCCCCGAACCCACTCCCCTGTGCAGGTCCGTCCCAGCTGTGACGCTGAGACCCACCCTGTTCAGAAGCTGTGACGTGTTTGCTCCCCGTGAAAAGCCATCCTGCACATTCCTTCTGGTCCTTCCAAGGCGGGGAGGCGTGTGCGCGTGTGTGTGTGCGTGTGTGTGTGTGCGTGTGTTCGCACTAAGTGACTGTGCCTGGGGTGAGCCCCTGCTTTTGTGCAGCATCTGGGGGTCGCATGCCCCGAGGGCACCTGGACTCAACACAGCAAATGGCTGGCATGTCTTTCCGGGCCCCTGCCCCCTGCCCCTGCAGCGCAGGACTCCCTCCCGCAGCGGCAGGGTCCCCCGTCCCGTCCCCCGGGGCGCCTGCCCCCTGAACGCAGGCCCATACTGTGTGGAACCCAGTGCACCCGTGTGTCTTGTTGGTGTCTGTGTCCGTGTCCGTGGGCGTCTGCACGGTGTCCACTGCCAGCCCACAATGCATCGCGCTCGTGCGGGGGGCGTGCCAGGCTGCCGTGGCCAGCAGTGGCTTCTGACCACGTGCTTCGTCCGGGCCGTAGGCCTCGGCGTCGGTCTGCGGGGCCTCCTGCTTGCATGTCCCTCGGGGTGGCGTCCCCGGCTCCCTCCGTCCCCCGTGGTCCCCTGCCTGCATGGACTTCTCCGGTCCTGTGTTCTGTGCCGAGTGCCACCCATTGTCCGTGACCATCCATGTAGCTACGAAAACGCTGGGAAAGCAAGCGAGGGCACGGGGGTCCCCTCCCCTCCCCCACACCGAGCCGTGTAGAGAGAACAGGCTAGAGCACCCGGGAGAGAGCGTGAGCTTGGAAGCCCCCTAGGCCAGGCCGCCCCCCAGCCCCCGGTGGCAGCACGGGGCCAGGCCCAGTGCGGTGCTCTCGGCAGCGCCCCACCCGCCCCCCAGGCCCGGGACCCCAGACCCCAGACCACCTGCCCAGTGGGCGCTGGGAGCTGTCCGTTCAGGACCACAAGCCATTCTCTGCCCTAACCCGATGGGCAGAGCATCCGGACACCACGCTGTGTCCACCCCGCCCCCCGGCGCCCCCGGGTGCCAGGGCCCCAAACCGACATGGAGCTCCCGCCCCCCCCCCCAGCCCTGCCACGGCCCTGGACGCCCTCACTGTGTTAACACGTGGCGCGCGGCCCGGCGGCCGCGGGTCTGACCGCCGCCCCCGCACTGACACCACGCCTCCTCAGGTAAGCCATTTCTACCCGAGATCACACACTGTGGGCGCCGCGCCCGCCCGGGCGGCCTGAGATCCCACTGGAATCGTAAGCCTTCTTGCTTTTGATAACGCGGTGTTCTTTCTCTTACTGTAGAAGACAAAGTTTATTACCAAAACAAGAGTATTTTTATGAAAGAAAAGGACAAACTACAGAACCACTCAAACTATCTTCCCCGCCACCCCCCAGGCCCGGCCGGGGGCTCGCACCCAAGACGCTCCGTGTGCCCCTTCCTTCCCGACGGCAGAGGTCCCTGCCACCGGCCCGGGGCCACGGCGTCTCCTGGCAGCGAGGGGAGAGGAGAGGCTGCGCGAGGTTTGTGGCCCCCGGCGAGCTCGGGGGACGGGGTGTGAGTGGCCGGAGCGCCAGGCCTGGGTCTCGCCGTGGACCTGTCTGGGCCTGAGCTGAGGAGCGAGGGCTGTGAGGTGTCCACGGGAAGGGGATGGAATCCCGTGTGACCTCGCGGCAGCCGGGCCGTGGCTCCAGGCGGGGCGTGCCGTGTCCTCTCCCCCCCCCTTCGTTGCGTGTCCGTGTGCGTGGCTGTCCGTGGGCCGAGTGCCGCCGGGCGGTGAGGAGGGCCCCAGGACTCACCCACTGTTGTCCGATTTGCCAAAACCAAGCCCCGCACGGCGCCCGCGGGTGCTGCCGTGTGCGTGCCCGTCAGGGAGGGATCGGTGTGCCCCGTTTTCATCATCGCCAACCAAAGCCGGACTCGCCCGCTGCACCCCGGGCCGCGCCCCGGAAGCAGTCTCCGCTGGTCTCCCGCTTTCTCTCGTTTTCTGCTGAGACGTGAGTTGTGAGTTTATTTTTACACAGTAAAGAGTGAAGGAAGCGCGTGTCCCTGGACTGTCTTCCTGCCGCCCGCCCGCCCGCCCGCCCCCGGGCACTGGGACGTGGGACAGGGAGAGGCACAGGGACGGGCCTCCCACCCCCGGCTCGCACACTCAATCCTCCTCCCCGTGTGCAGCACACGCGCACACAAACACGCACTCACGTGCACCTGCACACTCACATCCCCCTCCCCGTGTGCAGCACACGCGCACTCACACGTGGACATGCACACTGGGTTCCGGGAGGCGCCGAGGCCCTCCTGCACACCCTCTCGGGGCCTGGCCGCCGCCCTGTGCTGCCCCGGCCGCCCGGGGCTCAGCATGGCCCGGAGCCGGGCGGCGTGGAGACGGGCGGGCCGGGGAGCGCCGGGGTTGGGCCTGGGGCGTGGGCTGCAGCGCCGCCTCTGGGAGCTGGTGTGGCAGCTCCAGGGCCCGGAGGCCAGGCCCCGGCTCCCGTGGTGTCACGTCAGGGAGCGGTCTGTGGGCGACTCCATGCCCTGGCACTGTGGGAGCAGTCTCCGGGAGCCGGCCGCTGCCGGCCGCACTGTCCGCACCGGGGCTGGCGGGTGGCCCCCCGGACCCCGGCTCTCTGCTCTGGCTCGGCCGGCTCTGCAGTCTGCTCTCCAAGAAGCCCAGGCTGCCGGCGCAGACGGAGGGACGGGAGCTCTCAGATCAGCACCCCTGCTTCCCCCGGCAGCGGGGCGGGGAGGGGCTGGGCTTCCTCGGGCCTGGACATGGCTGCCAGTCCAGGGTCCAGGGTCTGGGTCCGAGGTCCAGGGTCTGGGCTTCGGGGTCCGGGTCCGAGATCCCTGGCGTGTCCGCAGCGGAGGCTGCACTGTCCTGGCCGGGAACCTGGTCCTGGCCTGGGCATCTGTGCTGAGGGCATCCGTGGCCCCTGGGGCTCAGAGCAGGGAGCCCCGACCAGGCAAAGGCCGCTCCCCCGGGCCTGCCAAGTGGCAGCCGTCCCTGCAGGGCCGCCTGGCATGGCCCTGGCCACGGAGGCTTCCCCCGGGCGACCCCAGGGCCCTGCCTTGCCAGGCTCCGTGCCAGGCGGTGCCCGCTCAGGCTGAGGGAGGGAGGGAGGCCAGAGCTGCTGATGCCGTGGTGAGGCCTGGAGCGCCCCGGGGACCTGCCCCGCCCACGGGCACCATGAGACCTGGCCCCACGCGCCTCGGGCCGCGTCACTCCAGGAGAGGGGCCCTTCCCCATCACCGTCACCGTCCCGCCCCTCAGCCACAGGCGCACCGCCCGCTCCAGGAGAGGGCCCGGGGGGCGGGAACAGGGCCGGCCGGTGCCGTGCGTGTGCGTGTCTGGTGCGGACGGACGGCGGCCGGGCAGGAGGGCCGGGCAGGCGGGCGCACAGGTCCCCGTGGCTCCGGCGTGCCGCAGGGAGAAGGCACCGGCCTCAGGTCCCCAGCCATCGCCCGGACGGGGCAGGGGCAGGTCGCGGAGGAACGGCTGCCCGGGGCCAGAGAGCCAGGCTGACGTGGGAACTCGGGAGCCAGCGGGACGCCGGGCTTGGCCGAAGGCGCCGGGAACTCGGGGCTCGGCTTCGGAGGCGGCTTTTCAGCGAGAGCCGGGAGCTTCCTGGAAGCTCCGAGCGCCGACTGTGAATGAGCCGGCGAGCTGGCGGGCGTGCGGGCAGCGCAGGGCGGCACTCAGGAGCCGGTCACCGAGCGGGCCCTGCCCCTGCCGCGGGCACCCCGGGCGGCCTTCCCGGGCCAGGGCGGCCGCGGGCCCCGCGCTCAGCGCTCCGGGCCGGGCCCAGCCGGAGCCGGAGCTGAGCCGGAGCCGGAGCCGCGGACACTCCTCGTGTGGGAGGTGTTTTGCCAAATGTTCAAAAGGAAAAAAATCCCCTTTTCTTAGCTTTTTTTCTTTCTATTTTGACTATTTTTCTAGATGACTTCATTTCTAAGAAGGCTGGGGGGGCGGAGGGGAGGACATGGGCCGGGAGGGATGAGGGGGCTTCTGGAAGCTTCTCTCTGGGGCAGGAGCCCCCCCCCCCCCACGGCCAGACTGGAGTGGGTCCCGGAGCTCCCCTCACCCCCGCACGGGGACCAGCAGGCTCACGAGGCCCCTCCCGGAGCGAAGTGCTGCCGGACACGAGGCTGAGTCCCAGGAGCCTCGGTGCCCCCGGAGCCACCCACAGGATGGCGCCTCCAGTGCTGGGCAGAGGCCCTCGGCCGGAGCCAGGGCGCTGCCTCCGCCTTCATCAGAGAGCCACGGGGCAGTGCCCTGGGCAAGGCGTGCCCCCTCCGCGTGGACGGGCAGACCGGACGCCCTTCCCGGCTCCGGCTCCGGCTCCGGCGCCCTCCCCCTCTCGGCCTCCGAGAGCAGCAGCTCCTCTCTGCCCAGCAGCCCTGCGCCCCGCTGGGTCAGGATTACCCCCCCCCCCCCCCCCGCCGGCAGACCCCTCCCCTCCGCGGCCTCGGCTCCACCTACCTCTCTGGGCCCTGGGGCCCGGCTGTGGGCCCGGCTGTGGGTCTGGCTGTGGCCCGGCTGTGGCTCGGCTGTGGCTCGGCTGTGGCCCGGCTGTGGCTCGGCTGTGGCCCGGCTGTGGCTCGGCTGTGGCCCGGCTGTGGCCCCGGCTGTGGCTCGGCTGTGGCCCGGCTGTGGGCCGGCTGTGGCCCGGCTGTGGGCCGGCTGTGGCCCCGGCTGTGGCCCGGCTGTGGCCCCGGCTGTGGCCCGGCTGTGGCCCCGGCTATGGGTCTGGCTGTGGCCCGGCTGTGGCCCCGGCTGGGGCCCGGCTGTGGGCCGGCTGTGGCCCCGGCTGTGGCCCGGCTGTGGCCCGGCTGTGGCCCGGCTGTGGCCCGGCGTGGCCGCTCCCGAGAGCGGGAGGAGAGGCCCTGGCCCGGTGGCTCCGGAGGTGCTGCCGGCGTGGGGGTGGCCGCCCCCTTCCAGGCCGCGGGGGGGGGTCCCACAACGGGGGGGCTCGGAGGCTGGGGAGCGCGTGGTCCGGGCAGCACCCGAGCCCGGCCCTGCCTGCCCGCACCGGCCGGCGCGCTCACTCCCGGCCCGCCCCGGGCGACAGGTGAGGCTCGTCCTCATCGGAGGATGGGCGGCCCCCCCACACCCCCCCCCGCCCCCGGGGCTGGGCGTGTCTCCTCGAGAGCCCGGAGCCCCCTGCCCCCCGCAACCTGTCAGCTCCTGCCTGGGCTCCCTGCCCGCCTTTTCCCCGGAGCCCCGCCCCCTCCGCACACACCGCTCCCTCCAACCTGTCAGCTCCTGCCTGAGCTCCCTGCCCGCCTCGCCCCCTCGCCCCCTCCCGTCCGCGCCCCAGGGGAAGCAGCAGAGGAACCGGAGTTGGGTCATTTGCTTCCAGGTGTTACTCCCTCTGCTTGGGCCACTGGCTGGAGGCCCGTCAGGCCCTCCTGGAGCTGCAAGGGAGTCGGGACAGCACAGCTCCTGCCGTGGGGGGAGGGGAGGGGAGTGAGGCAGGGACACGTGGCCACACAGCCACCCGGAGCCTGTGGCAGCTGCTGAGCTGGAGGTGGCAGCTGGGCCTGCCTGGCGTGGGCACCGAGCCTGCGTCTCCCACCTGCCTCTCCCAGCGCCACCCCACCAGGAGGACCCATCCTGCACCTGCACCGGCCGGGTCCCGGAAGGCCACCTCCGAGCCTCCGGGGACAGGTCACCTGAGGGGCCTGAGCAGGCGGGGGCCGAGCCCAGCCGCCAGCCGGGCACCCACGGGCGCGGGCAGTCTGACCTGTCGGTGTGTCTGCTCAAGCACCGCCCCGGCCCCCCAGGCCAGGTGTCCCCAGTTCCAGCCCCGCCCGACCCTGGGACCAGGAAGCAGGAGAGGCCAGCGCCCCGGGTCCCAGCACATGTGGGGGGCACGGCGTCCCCGAACCCCACGCAGGCGGACCAGGCCAGCGGTGCCCGCCTGGCGTGACCGGAAGCCGAGGGCGAGGCCCGGTCACCGCGGCCGCTGGGCAGAGGCGCCGCCGCCACAGCCCAGCCGTCACCTTCGGAGGGAAGAGGGAGGCAGGGGTGAGGAGGCCGAGCCACGGCCCCGCTGAGCCAGCGGGCGGCCGCCCAGGATGCGGGGGAGGGCCCGGGCCGCGGCACCCCCGGACTGGAGTGCGGAGGGCAGGCCCAGCCCTCCTGCCCGTGTGCGCCGCAGGCGAGCTGGCCGAGGGCTGAGCCGCCAGCCGGTCTGGGCTCCGGTCCCGGCTCCACCGCAGCGGCAGCCCGGCCCCTCCCGCCTGAAGGCTCTCCCTGCTGCTGGGCCGGTCCCGGAGCCGCGCTGAGAGCCGGGACGGCGCCCGCCAGCAGCGCCGGGGCCCACGCGCCAACGGTGCGAACGCGAAGGCCCGGCTGCCTCAGGCCTTTCTGTGCCGTGAGGCTCTCCGGGGGCGTCTGTGGCCCATGCCCCCCCCCCCGGCCCTCCCACAGTCCAGGGTCCCAGGGGCCGGGTCCAGCCAGGCCAGGCGGGCCTCCGCCAGCACCCTGCCCCGGAGCTGGCCCCCATGACCTGCCGACCACGGGCTGGTGCCCGAGGCTGCTGGCTGCGGTGACCTGCCCGGCACGCGCCACCCCCAGCCCTCGTGCCCGGCAGCTCTGGCAGGCAGCTGGCATCCCGCCCGCCCTCGTGCCCTGGCGGGCGGCCTCTGCCAGCTGAGGACGGAGGCCGTCCTGGGAGGCGCAGGGCCCGGAGGGGGCGGCGTCCTGAAGCCGACCCACAGGCCCTCCTTGGGGTCCCGCGGCCGGAGAGGGAGAGGCGCCCAAGGCCACAGCCTCACCCCAAACCCAGGCCTACGCGGTCCCAGCCCCCTCCCGCCCCCCAGTCTCCCCTCTTCCCCAGCAGCCGCTGCCTCTCGGCCCCCACGCTCCCGGGAGGGTTCCTATGGCTCCCGTCCCCCGCACACACTTAGCTCAGTGGCGGCCATCTGCCCGGCAGCAGCGACACCTCCGTGCACAGCGGTGCCGGTGCTGGTGCCGGTGCCGGTGCAGACGCCCGCGGAGGCCGGACGGGAGCCCAGCCAGCAGCCGCGGCTCACACAGCTCAGAGGGGGGTGGGGGTGGGGGTGGGCCCCGGTCTAGGCCAGGCCAGGGCGCCGGGGCTCCCGCGGTATGGAGGCAGCCGGGGCAGGATTCTGCAGCTCCCTAGGAAGGTCCAAAGTGGGGGTGCTGCTCGATTCCCCCCGCGCCCCTCCCCACAGACAGGCCCCAGGTCTGCCATGCTCCTAGGACACCTGCAGGCTCTGGGAAGCGGCCGGAGCTTCCACCGGGCAGGTCCCGGGCCGGGCTGCTGCCCCCTGCAGTGCACACCCTGCAGTGCACGCTGGGTTCACGGTGGCTCACCACCCTCAGCCCGGCTCCCCGCCCACTGGGCCACCCCAGCCCAGGCTCCCTCTGCCCATCTCGGTTTCTTGACCACGGAGGCAGGTGGCGAGCAGGGGGCCTGGGGCTGGCCTCCTGGAGGTGGGCACAGGCGCTGGGCGCCTGGTCCCTGGATGCGTGCAGCTGCCAGCGAAGGGCCTCGTTTCCATGGCAGCAGCCTGAACCCTGGGAAGAGGAGGGGCTGCTGGCCGGCGGCAGGAGGGCCCCCGAAGGGGGTCTGGGAGGGCCTGGCTGGGGGTGCAGCCCCCTGCAGTGCACACCTCATCCGCCCGCAGCTCAGAGCAGGAGCTGGCTCAGCCGGAGCCTGTGGACTGGCTGACGGGAGGTGGCTTTCGGATTCTCGGAAGAAAGAGCATTTCTATGGTCCCGGCCTGGAGCTAGCGCCCCCTGGAGAGCGGCGAGGGGACGGGTCACGTGGCCTTAGAGGACCCCTGAGCTGAGAGCCCCAAGCCAGGAAGTCAGGCCTCCGCCTCCGTTCCCCCTCCCAGCGCCCCGGGCCGGCGCCATGCAGACACACACACACACACACACACACACACACACACACGCTGTGCACGCCCCCGGCCGCCTCTGCTCTCACATGTTGTTTGTTTTGCTTCAGGAGGACTGAGCGGGACACGCTGCTCTCACCATCGGCAGCCCCCCCCCCCCCCTCCGCAGCTGCCATATGTCCGTGCCATCAGTAAGCTCACCCTCCCAGGAGGCAGGGGTGGGCTCCCAGGGAGGGCAGCTCCGTCGGGTGCGCTGAGCTCCGGGGTCTGCACTGGGCACTGCCCGCTCCCGCCACGGTCCCGGGATGGACTGCCCCATTCTGCAGGGGGGAAACTGAGGCTCAGACGCTTTGAGAAACTGTCTCCAAGTCTCACAGCTCAGGTCTGAGTTCACTGCCTCCCCCTGGGTCTGGCCCCGCCCCCTGCTCCCCCTGAGCCCCCCCCCGTGCCCGCAGTTAGCGGTCCCTCCCGGCTGCCGAGGAGGAGGCTACTCGGCCGCAGACACGGTCCGCACACGTGCCTCCCAGGCTGGCCGTGATGGACGACAGACCGAGGGGGCTGCGGCGGGAGCCAGGGTGAGCGCCCCAGGGCCTGCAGAGGCCACTCCGCTCCCCCCTCTCTGCTGCCCCCCTCCCACCTGCTGGACCCAGCGGCCACCCTGCACCAGGCTCCGGGTACCGGCTGCCCGCACGGAGGGCCAGCTGACACTGACACTGCCCTAGCTGGCCCCGAGCCACCTTCACGGAGACCGTGGTGTATGCCAACCGGGCCCTCGCCCTCAGCGTCTGTGTCCACAGCAGGACGGGCAGCTCATCACGGAGTCTGGTCCTGGGTGCCGCCCGGGGAGAAGCCGGGACACAGATGGGCTGGGGGAGGCGGTGCTTTCCGGCCTCAGGGGTGGGCGTCCCGGGCGCGGGGACAGTGCTGACCGCCACGAGGGACCCTGCCTGCGTGACAAGCCCAGCAGTGGCCAGTCCGGTCCCACCAGCCAGAACTGAGGGGCGGGCAGTGGGAGGGACCTGCACGCGCCCAGCTGCCTGGGGCGGGGGGCTGGGGGGCAGGGTAGTCGGGGAGTGAAGCTGCAGCCAGAGCCAGGCTCCCAGCCCCACAGGCTTCAGCACCACGGACGGTGGTCCCCCCATGCCTACGCCCCTCCCCCCGCCACCCCGTTCTGCCCTCGGAGGACAGCGCCCGAGGGGTCCCCACCCTGCTGGACCTCACGTCACCACACGGGACCGTGCGGCTCACATGGAGCCACTGGCGGGCGCCGCGGTGCCTGAGGCTCAGAAACCGGACCGAAGGTGCTCCCGTGGCCGCGGGCGCTGCCCGGGGCGGCCGGCCTCGCGCAGGGGTTCTCAGGAGCCACGAGGACGGGCTGGCGCGGCACGGCGCGGGCATGGATGTGCCAGGGCGGCTCCGTGCCAGTGACCTGCCGCACAAGCAGCGCCAGACAGGGCCGCGGTCTCCGGGGTGGGAGCGGAGCGGGGGGCTGCGGCCCGAGGGCGGGGCCGGCCGGCACGGCGCGGCGGCTGGGTGGGGGCGGCAAACGAGGGGCGCGGTCCCACCCGAGCACCCAGCACGGCCCGCGGAGGCAGGGGCCCCCGAGAAGCCGCCCCGGCCTCCCGGGAGGTGACCCGGGACGGCGCCCTCGACCCATCATCCCCACACCTCGCGCCTGATCGCAGGGCGGGCGGCCCGTCGGGGTCAGCGCAGCGCGTGCCCGGGCCGTTCATTCCACCGGCCGGGCCGGGCCGGGCAGGCAGCAGGCGGGCTGTGAGGACCACTGCCACCCAGCAGCACGGATTCCCTTTAGGGACCCTCCCGGAGGCAGCCGGGACTGGGCCAGGCCCTGGAGGGCTGGGACCCCCGAGCCCGAGGGGGTGTGATCGAAGGGACCGATGTTTGTGGCCAGAGGGGCGCAGCGGGGAGGGTCCTGGGACAGCGAGGACCTGGGTGTCCCCATGCCGGACTGTCGCGGGGAGGGGGCAGGTGGGGTCCCCGAGGCGAGGGGCCTGAGTGTGCTTTGTGGGAGCCCCACACCCAGCCCCTGGGAATGGGGTGAGCCTGGGCGGGACACGGGCACCCGTGAGGCGCCATCCTCTTTGGACCGGCTGAATTATTAAGGGGCTCAGGCTATTCCGGGCTCGGGCCGTGTGGTCTGAGACGGACGGCATCTCGGCTCTATTTTTAAGTTCTGCGGGAAGAGCCAGGCGCCACCCGGCCCCCCGGCCCTCTGGACGGGGCTGGGTGAGGGCAGGGCAGAGGGGCGAGCGTGTGGGCAGCACCTGCCGCTGAAGCCCCTCCCTCCTGCGGCCCGGGGTCTGTCTCCTGAGAACGCTGCCCGCAGGTCCAGACCCACCTGGCCCCTCTGGGGGCTCCTGGCCCCCTCCTGCTCGACCCCCCGTAACCCCCCCTCCCACACTGCCAGGCCCAGGTCTGTGCCCCCCCCGTCTCCCCTCCCCACTCCCCCCCCCCCCGCTCTGCCAGGCCCAGGTCTGTGCCCCCCCCCCGTCTCCCCTCCCCACTTCCCCCCCCCCCGCTCTGCCAGGCCCAGGTCTGTGCCCCCACACCCCCCACCCGGTCCCTTTAAGGTCAGGACCCTCCAGCCTCCTCGTCAGGCCTAACCCCGCCCCCCCCGCCCCCGCGGCGGGCTCAGTACCCCTCGGAGGCCAGGCGGGCTGAGGACTCAGAGGGCCTGTGTCTGACAGCTGGATCTGTGCCTTCAGGGCCCGTCTGCTTGGGTCAGGGTCAGGGTCAGACATGGGGGAGCCAGGTCATCGCTGGGGTCCCCCCCCCCCCCATCAACCAGACTGACCCAGACAGAGACTGACCACGCACACCAAAGGGAAGGGAACCATGGTAACGGAGGGCGCCGGGCCACCGCCGCCCACCTGGCCTTCCCGCGGCAGCCAGCGCCGCGCCGCGCCTCCAGCCGGAGGGCCTGCTCGGCCCCGCGCAGCCCGGCATCCACGCCGCCCACCCGCCCCGCCGCCCGCCCTGCCGCCGCCCCAGGGCAGCGAGGCTCCCCGTCCGTCCGTCCGTCCATCTGTCCGTCCGGAAAGGCCCTGGCGTCAGCGCCCGCGGGGACAGAGCGAGGCGGGGCTGTTGGGCGGCTCCCACAGCGGCTCTTCACCCGCCACAGACAAGAGGCAGCTGAGTTTTCACAAGGGCCCGGGCCCAGGCGGGGCAGCTCAGTGCACAGAGCCAGCCTGTGGACGGAAGGGTCTCGGGTTCGATTCCCGGTCGGGGCACAGGCCCGGGGTGCGGGCTCGATCCCCAGTGGGGGCCGTGTAGGAGGCGGCCGGCCCATGACTGTTTCACCATCGATGTCTCTCTCTCCCTCTCCCTCCCTCTCCCTCCCTGTGAAGTCAGTAAGAAATTTAAAAATAAAGTGAAAGGGCAGAGGCCGTCAGCGCGCACGAGGAGTGCGAGCGAGCTCCAGGGCCGCCCTCGGGGGCCAGGCCGGCGGGCGCAGCCAGGGCGCAGGGCGAGGGCCACCGGGGCCAGCGTCGGCGGGTCCAGACCTCACCGTCGCCCCGAGAGCCAGGAGGTCACCCCTCGGAACAGACGGCATCGTGTGCCTCGGAAGCGTGCACAGGGCTGCCAGGCAGCGTCCGCCGGAGCCGGATAGAAACCCACGCTCCCTGAGGGCGGAGAGAACCGGGCGTTTTAACTCACAGGCCGACTGCTCAGGAGGGCGGAAGGTCCCAGCTCCGGCGGCTCCGGCCGCAGTCCTCACCCATGGAACCCGGCCAGACCCCTCCCGCCCGCTCGGGGGGTCCCGGGGGGCTGCTGTGACGGCACCTGGAGCTCAACCAGAACAGCCGGCGGCGGACGCAGCAGGGCCGACGGGCAGAGCTGTGACGCCGTGCTGGCCAGCTGCTGTGAGCACGGTCATTGTTTCAAAATCTGTTTTTATTGATTTCAGAGGGAAGGGAGAAACGTCAGTGGTGAGCATCATGATCGACTGCCTCCTGCACGCCCCCCACTGGGAATCAAGCTCGCAACCCAGGCCTGTGCCCTGACCTGGAATCAAACCGTAACTTCCTGGTTCATAGGCGGATGCTCAACCACTGAGCCACACCGGCCAGACCCACGTGGGCACTTTTAGAACAAAGCAGACCTCCCGGGACCCCTGGGGAAGCCCCGGGCCTGGGTCTGTGCTGAGGTCTCGGCATCGCCGGGCTGCGCCGGCCTCGTGCCGCGACGGCGGCGGACGGACGGACGGGGACAGCACAGCCACGGGAGCGGGCGTTCGGCCCGTGTACGAGCGGAGCGCGCCGCCGGCTGCCGGCCGGTCCCGCCCCACGGAGGCGCCGGGCGGAGGGCTCTGAGCCAGAGCCGGGCGGGCGGGCGGGCGGCTCTCAGGGCGCGGCTGGCTCCGCACCGGCTCTGGTCCTACTGCTCCTGGGCGCCGGGGGCTGGGGCTTCCACGGGGGTCCTGTCCTCACCCGCCTCTGGCCTCGGAGCCCTGCTGGTGCGGACATGGAGGAGGGGCAGCATCAGACCCCGTGCCTGAGGCCCCTCCACCCACAGGGCCTGCCGCCCTGGGAGCCGGGGAGGGGCGCCCAGATGGAGCCAGAGACCAGGCTCCGAGCCGCTCCTCACTGCCCGGGCCGCTTCCCGTCCTGCCCGAGGGGGCAGTGCCGCCCGGAGGCTCCCCACGGACCCAGCAGGTAGGCGTCCCTGCGCCTGCCGCCCGGGAGGAGCCCAGGCTCAGAGCAGAAAGGACGGAGCCCGGGCTCTGAACCCACCTCCCAGGCAGGTGCCCGCAGCCAGCTAGGACGGCTGATGCTGCCGCCTCCGCTCACCTCTCCCGCCCGGGGGCGGGCCGGGGGCCGGGGGGCCGCCCAGGGTCCTGCGGATGAGGTCTCGGGAGCGGATGTCGGCCTAGGAGAGGGGTGCGTGAGCGCTGGGCCCCCAGCTGGCCCGGCAAGCTCTCCGCCACCTGCCCCCGGGAAAGCCGGATCCAGGTCCCCGTTTCAGCCGCAGCCACGCGGCTCCCCTGGCTTCACGGCCAGCAGCACCCGTAGGTGGAGCGGCCTGAGCCGCGGTCCCTGTGAAACCCCTTTCCCGAGGGCCCGGCCGCGCCCGGTCCCCAGGCCTCTCTCCAGCGGGAGCGGCCGGAGGACGTGAGGACGTCCCGCAGGGTGGACAGGACAGGCCCCTGGAGCCAGGCCACCACCGGCACCAGGCGCTCCGCAGCCACGGAGCTAGGCCCTCACGGGGGCTGTGCTGCCACCTGGAGGCCGCTCCGCACACTGCAGCCAGGGGCCCAGGCCCGGGAAGGGGTGGTAGCCAGGGCAGCGAGGGCAGAGGCAGAGCCGGGCCTGGGTGAGCCGCCCACCCACCTGTCGCACGGGCTCTGGGACCCGGAACCGGCAGCAGCTGCGGGTCAGGCGCACGGCCGTCTCCAGGCTCATCTTGTGGCCCACGGAGACGTAGAGTGGCTTGGAGCTGCCGTCGTGGCTCCTCAGGGCCTGGAGGGAGGGGGGGGTCAGGCCTGGGCGGGAGGGGGTCAGGCCTGGGGCGGGAGGGGTCAGGCCTGGGGCAGGAGGGGTCAGGCCTGGGGGGGAGAGGGTCAGGCCTGGGAGGGAGGGAGTCAGGCCTGGGGGGGAGGAGGTCAGGCCTGGGGCGGGAGGGGGCGGGTGAGGCCTGGGGCGGGAGGGGGCGGGCGGGGCCTGGAGTGGGTGTAGGAGGGGGTCAGGCCTGGGGGGGAGGAGGTCAGGGCTGGGGTGGGAGGGGTCAGGCCTGGGGGGGAGGGGGTCAGGGAGGGAGGGAGTCAGGCCTGGGGCGGGAGGGGGCGGGCAGGGCCTGGGACCGGTGTAGGAGGGGTCAGGCCTGGGGCAGGAGGGGGTCGGGGCCCGTCTCGGGTGCAGGAGGGACCTGGGGGGTCAGCGCCTGGGACAGCTTCCTGCCTTGTGTGCTGGGGACGGGCGGGCTGCTCTGACAGCCGCGCCAGCCGGGGGGGGGGGGGGGTGTGCAGGCCGTGGGTGCTGACCTGGGCCCCGCGGCCCGTCACCAGGGCACTCACCCGGCCCAGCACGGCCCCGGAGCGGCCGGTCAGCGGGAAGGAGTCGCCGCCAGCGCGCAGGAGACGGATCTGGGGAACAGGACACGGCCCTTCACGGCTGGAGCGGCGGGCGGGCCCGGGGCACCGGGAGCGACCCTGCCGGCGAGGGCCCCAGCACTGCGCGCCCTGGGCGGCCCTCCCGGCTCAGGGCGAAGGAGGCTGCTCCTGCCATGGCCCTCACTTCCTGTGCGCTCGCTCCTGCTAGGAGCCTGGCACATCTGCTTCTACCCAAGGGACGGTTCTGGGGGCAGTGGGAGGCCCCTGGAAGGGGGGTCCCTGCCCACGGCCCCACACAGACGCAGGGCTGCCCCAGCGAGACGTGTGCCGTCCTCCGGCGCCTCCCAGGGGGAGAGCCAGTGCCGCCCGCTGTCTCGTCCCCCAGCCCCCTCCCCCTCCCCGTCCTGGTGCTGCCCAGGGCAGAGCAAGGAGAGCCGGGAGGGGAGCGTGCAGGGCAGGGCCCAAGAGCCAGAGGCCCCAGCCCACATGGGCCCCTTAGGGGCAGGGGGCTGCGAGGCCCCCGCACCCACAGGGAGACGGGGGCCACAGCGGCGCTCCTGGGCCTCGGCAGGGACCCAGGAGGCCGAGCGGCCCAGGCTGGGCTGCCGGGGGGGGGGGGGGGGGGCCACACCTGGTCCCGGTGCAGAGCGTCCTTCTCCAGCCCGTCCACCTGCAGCAGCTTCTTGGCCACCCCGACGCAGGGCAGGTCCGTGAGGACGCCCAGGTGGCAGGCCACCCCGAAGCCTGGGGGGGGGGGCGGCAGGGGCCTCAGGACGAGACTCCAGGCCCCGGCTGACCCGTGGCCCCGCCCCCTTCCTCCCCGCTGTGGCCACCTCAGCCTCTGGGTCTCTGCCCCCGGTTCCCCTGACAACGGGGCCCTTGCCAGGTGGCCCGAGGGTCCCGCGCTGGCCTCCAGGGTGGTGTGCCCCCCCTCTGCCGCCCGACCCCCCCACTTCCTATCTGAGGGTGAAGCAGCCCGGCCCCGCTCTCCGAGCCGAGTCCCAGCGTCTGGGGGGCACGCTGCCCGGTTCAGCGCCGGGACCTCAGGCTGCAGGCGGCCACCAGGGGGACAGGCGGCTGAGCTCGGCCGCGGCTCCTGATGGCCGTGGGGCAGGCGGGTGGGGTGAAGAGAAGGGACTTTCTGGCGGGTCCCAACAAGAGACAGAGGAGTTGCCAGCGCCCAGTGGGTGACGCAGGCGACCTGAGCCCTCAGCCCTCCCGCCACCTCTCGGGGGCAGGGTCACCTCGGGGGTGGAGCACCCCGTTTCCATCCACCAGGAGGACCTGGAAGAGCCACGGGGAAGGGCGGTCAGTGGTGCTGCCAGGCCGGGCGGTCTGGGGCAGGAGGCCCAGGCTTTGAGGTCCTCTCCCCGCCCTCGGGCAGGGCGCCTCCTCCAGGAAGCGCCAGGCCGCCCCCCGCAGGCGGGGCCCCGGGCACCTGCCTGGGGCGCGAGGCTGGGCTCCTCCTCCCGCAGCCGCCGCACGGCGTCCACCAGGAAGGGCACCTCCCGGAAGGCCAGGAAGCCCGGCAGGTAGGGGGCCGTCAGGTGGACCAGGCGACTGTCCTCATACAGCACCTGTGCGGAGCCAGTGTGGCCGCCGGGTGGGGAGACGGGACACGGCGCTGCCTTCGTCTGGGGATCCCTCCCTCCTCTGCAGCCCTCCCCCCCCCCCTCCCTGCCTCACTGTCCGGGAGGCGAGCGAGAGAAAGGACAGGGGAGCGCCCTGTGGGTGGGCTGGGGAGTCGACCTGTGAGCCGGAGCCCAGGCCGATGGGGAGGCTCAGGGGACGGGGCAGGTGGGAGGAGTGGGGACAGGGTCTGGGGCAGGCCGGCAGTCAGGGCTCCCGATGGACAGCACACAGCCCGTCACTCCTGGTCAGCACGGCGCGGGGCCTGCTCCCGGCACAGGGACCCTGCACCGGCGATGAGGGCCTGCATGTCCTCCAGGCTCCAATAAACCTGCCCGGTCAGCCGTCACTGCCCCTCCGCCCCACACCGGCCCCGGCAACCACGGCCCTTGGCCTGTGGATTTGCCCACGGAGGCTGCAGATCTCGCCTGCGTTGGGGGCCACGGGCCACTTTCCCAAGACCCTCAGCTAGCCTGAGCCCACAGGCAGCTGGCTGCGGGCAGCAGCAGGCCCTGTGCACGCGCTGGGTGGAGACACATGTAGGCGGGGCCGGTAACCCATCACCGAGGACAGCTGCCCAGCGTGGCCCGAGATCCAGCCGACGGAGATGGGGTGACGGCAGCGAGGGACAGGCATGGCCCTGGGAACAGGGGACCGGGTCTGGGGAAGCCAGAATCCCTAGGGCTGAGCGTCTATGGCGGGCCTGTGGGCCTGCGGCTGGCCGGCTGCTCCGGGCACATGGCCTCGGCTCAGCTCCGCTCGGGGTGCCGGTGCTCTCCGTCCACAGGAGGAAAGAGGGGGCGGAGCCTGGGGTGAAGGGGCGGGGCAGAGCCAGGTGGGAAGCAGGCAGCCCGTGCCCTTCCCCCAGGCCAAGCTCCACACTGACCAGGGCTCTGAGGGCAGCCTTGGCCGCTGCCCACCCTCAGCACAGCAGGTGCGGGCACTCCTCCGGGTTCCGATTGAGGCGGGAGGGCGCGGCCTGCGGGAGGCGGAGGGCAGGGAGGGAAGCCCTCCCCTCACTCTTCCTTAGCCACGGCTCCCTGAGCTGGGCCTGCAGATACTCGGCTCATCCCCTCCTTCCCCAGCCACTCCCGTCTTCCCTCCACCAGGCCGGGAGCTCGGTGCCCAGGCCGTGGCTGGTGGACAGGACCCCACGGTAGGGGAGACAGGCTAATCCCATTCCAGTGCGAGGGAGAGAGAGGGGGGGGGGAGAGTGAGTGTGAGTGAGTGTGCTGGGAGCAGCTCCTGGTCTTGCAGGATGAGGGGTGTCACCAGAGAACCTCAGAGAGGGGGAGGATGTTCCCGGACAGGAAGCGTCGCAGCGAAGGGCAGGCAGCGGGCAGCGGGGTCCGCCTGTGGAGTCCAAAGCCCTCGGAGGGGGCGGGGAGGGAATGGCTGAGCTGAGGTCAGACAGTGAGGGGCCTTCGCCCGTGTCAGCAAGCGTGGGCCTTGTTGGCACGGAGGCTCCGGCAGAGTCTCACGTGTGCCGTGACCACACTTGCTTTTTAGGAAACAGCTCTGCTGGCAGCACGGGCCCAGCGAAGACCCTGCGTTCACCGGCAGGAGGGGCGGCTGCGGCGCGGTGGGGATGGACACGGGGACTGGGGCCAGCCCCGGGTAGGATGCAGGAAGCAATGCTGGGAATGGAGCGGGTGGCCCGGCTCAGTAGTTGAGTGCCAACCTATGAACCAGGAGGTCACGGTTCGATTCCCGCCCAGGGCACGTGCTCAGGTGGCGGGCTTGATCTCTAGTTGGGGTGCACAGGAGGCAGCCGATCAGATTCTCATCATTGCTGTTTCGACCTCTCCCTCTCCCCGGCTCTTTGAAATCAACAAAAATATATGTTTTTAAATGGAGCCAGTCTGTGACGGAGGGGAGTGGTCTGGGAACTTGGAGGTGTCCCTGCAGGTCACTGAGACGGGGAGCCTAAGATGTCTCCTCGTTTTTGTCGCAGACCCCCCAACCTACTAACGAAATCCACAAAACACCGCGTTCCCCGTCCCCGAGCCCGGCGGGGCCGCCTGGCCAGCGCCGCCTGCCCCAGCCCCACCGTTACCTCCAGCTCAGGGTAGCTGAGCACCACGAGAGAGGCGCAGGCTCTGACACTGTCGCCCTTCACGAAGGACACGTCCACGCCCCCGACCCTCTGCAGCCCCGCGAAGGCGGGGTCCCGCTGCCACGCCTCGGTGTCCTGGTCCACCACGCGGGCCTTCAGCCGGGCTTGCTCCCTGAGGGCGGACCCCGTGCAGCGGGCAGCCGGGCCCCGCCCCTCCGGCCGCCCCGCCCCGATGCCCCGCCCACACGCCCCTCCGGCCGCCCCGCCCGAGACTACCTCGCCCCCTGGTGCCCCGCCCTCTCCACTTCCCCCGCTCCTGATGCCCCGCCCCTCCGGCCGCCCCGCCCCCGATGCCCCGCCCACACGCCCCTCCGGCCGCCCCGCCCGAGGCTACCTCGCCCCCTGGTGCCCCGCCCTCTCCGTTTGCCCCGCCCTCTCCACTTCCCCCGCCCCTGGTGCCCCGCCCCTCCGGCCGCCCCGCCCCCTCCCGCCCCCTCAGCTCCCCAAGGCCCTTGGGTCCCGCTCCCGAAGCCGGCCGGTGACCCGTCGCCCCAACGCCGGGGACCCCGAGGTTGGCGGGGCCGCGGGGGGCGGCATCGCTTCAGCCCGAAGGTCTTGCTCGTTCCCCGGCTTCATTACCGTTTCCAGAGCGACAGGGTTTCCTCGGGCGGCGGCCCAATCGCTTCCTGGGCCATGGCACAGCCCGACGGCCCTTCCGCGTGCGTCACTTCCGGTTTCCTGTGGAGGCGCTCGGGGCCGCCTGGGGCGGGCTCAGCGGACGGCGCCGCCTGGTGGCTGGAGGGCGCACGGGGCGCCGGCCTCGCGTGGACCGCCCTGCCCCGCCCAGCGGAGGGAGGAGGCCGTGGGGCTCGGGCCGGCGGGAACGTCACACGGACCCACAGATGCATCGGAGAGACCGGCGCTGGCCGCCAGGGACAGCAGGAAGCGTAGACTTTCATTTACAAAGGGGGGGGGGCAGGCGAGGAGTGGTGAAGGGGCCGTATGTTTTTGTTTTTTTTAAATATATTTTATTGATTTTTTACAGAGAGGAAGGGAGAGAGATAGAGAGCTAGAAACGTCGATGAAAGAGAGAAACATCGACCAGCTGCCTCTTGCACACCCCCTACTGGGGATGTGCCCGCAACCAACGTACTTGCCCTTGACCGGAATCGAACCTGGGACCTTTCAGTCCGCAGACTGACGCTCTGCCACTGAGCCAAACCGGTTTCGGCGGTATGTTTGTTTTTTAATCTCACCGGTGGCTCTTTCCCATTGACTTGTTAGAAAGAGTGGGGCGGGGAGGAGACATGGATTGGTTGCTTCCCACAAGCGCCTCCCAGGGTGGAGCCCTTGATTCCGGCAGGAGGTTCTAACCACTGAGCCACAGGCCAGGGCAAGAACCCACCCGCTGCTCAGACATCCTGGGCCCTGCACCCTCCCCTGGCGCCCAGGCTGCTGCAGCCCTCCCTCCCGCACGGGGAGCCACAGCACCGCCCACCTCTGCTGTTTCTGGTGCCAACTCGCCCTGAACGCCGTGGCGGGCACCTGCATTCACAGGCAGGCGCCTTGGCTTCAGTCCCAGTGTCTGTGGGGACGTTCCCAGGGGAGGGCACAGTCCTTTGCGAGCCGGACTCCTGCCCAGGCCAGGGATGGAGGGCACCTGAGGCCCAGGCTCCTGCTTCGGGGCAGCGTAGCCCCTGCCGTCCTGCCCGAGGAGGGGTTCACCCTCGTGCTCTGAGCCGGGCTCCGTTTCCCCGGGATGGGCAGCTCTAGAGCGAGCAGAGCCCGCCCCCAGCGAGTGGACGGCGCCCGGCCGAAGGCAGGGCCTGCCCCTCAGGGGACTCTCTGGCTTGATCCAAACCCACGTTTATTAAACAGGTGGAACCGCTGTAACAAAACTTGCATTTGTGTGTGCTGGGCCAGAGGCAAACCAGTCAGGGCTGGGCAATGGCAGTTAAGGCTTTGAAAGCATAGCGTACAAAGTCTTAATAAAACCCTTCATAAAAGTGGGGGAAAGCCCTCCCCAGCCCCCAGAGGAGGAAGGGCCTTCGGCTCCTGCGTGGCGCCGATGACCACCATGGCGGCGTCACCCCAGGCCTGGGGGATCCAGGAGCTGCTAGTGCAAGGAACACCCTTCCCTGACTGAAGTGGTCCCACCCCTGGGTGCGGACGGCATGGGGGGCCTTTGCAGGATCCGAGGGCCGAGTGCGGGCAGAGGAGGGCGGCTGGGTCACTGCCCGCTCACCAAGCACCGGAGTGGCCACGCGGGGCACCTGCAGCCAGGTAGGGGCCGAGGGCGGAGCCGGCTCTTGCCATGTGGCTCTCATCCCCACGGGCCCGCCTGCGAGCTGGTGCCTCCCTTGCTCCTGGAATGTGCACAAAGGTCTTTCCCTGAGTTGTCCATGGCTATGGCCGTGGCTGTGGCCGTGGGTGCCAGGCCCCCTGGAGTGGGAAGTAGTCCTGAGGCCCCTGGCACCTCACTTTCAGTGACAGCAGGATGAGGGCAGGGCAGGGACCAGAGTCCTCGGGCTCTTTTCTGGAAACTTCATGGCCTCGTGTCCTTCCTGAGTCTGCTTATGCCTCGGCTGAGACCGCAGGGACCGAGGTAGTGCTCCCCTAGCAGTGCCGGGCTGCAGCCGGAGCCACGCTGCATGGACACCGTGCATTCCCAGTTTCAAAGCCCAGGTCCGCTCCTTCCTCGGACGGATGGATGAGGACACGGAGCCCCTGAGAGTGTGGGCACCGAGTCCAGGGCTGCGACCCGGGGGCGGTCAGGCCACGCCAGGTCCTACTGGTTGGGCTCCAAGGTCCGTGACTCCCAGGACGGCCTGGGAGTGTGCAGGGAGGGAGGGGGAGGACGCCGACTCTTCCGTGAGAGCAGAACACGTTACAAGAAATAAAAGGAAAATTGTGCCCTGCCCCCTACCACGTGACCTGAGACGATGGCTCCCATCCGCTTCCCTGGACCGTGAGCGCTGTGGCCTGGTTGGTTTCCACCTCCTGGACCCGTGTCACCACCAGAGAGCGCGGAGCACACGCTGCAGTCCCCGGGGGAGCGGCTCTGCGGGGGAGCGGCTCTGTGAGGGAGCGGCTCTGTGGGGGAGTAGCTTTGCGGAAGGAGCTGCTCTATCTTGTCTGTCGGGCCCGCTTCAGCACAGCCGCCGTTTTCCATGCAGAGACGCAGTGGCAGAGCAGTATCTCCTCCGGGAACTGACCCTCCATCTCGGGGGGAATGTCACCTTCTTTCGTCTCCATGTAACTGACTAGAGTGTCTCTCAGGCTGGAAGACCAAGGGACAGAGCGGCACTGAGAACAGACTGCAGACACCCTCAGACCCTCCATCATCGGTCTCCTCCATCCGCAGCCCCCCTCTTGGCCACTGGCAGAACCAGAGCTTCTGCAACCAGGAAGTGGGGGTCAGCCACAGGCCACCCTTGGCGAGTGGGTCTGTGGGAACCGGGAGCCCGGCCTGAGGTTCTAGTGTGCCGGCCTTCCACGTGTGTGCCACGTGTGTGACGTGATCTGCCATACAGAAAGCAGAGCCTGCGTCGTGTGAAAAAGCATCGTGGGGCCCAGGAGCGGGCTCCTGTCTCTACACCAAGTCCAGAAATCCAACATCAGACTGTCAGACCTCAGAGGGAGGGGGAGGGAGGATGGGGAAAAGGAAGAGTGATCAACTAAAGGACTTGTGTGCATGCATATGGGCCTAACCAGTGGCCATAGACAACAGGAGGGTAGGGGTATATATGGGGAGGGGTTTGGGATGGGAATGGGGGATTCAGACAAATTTTGATAATCAATAAAGAAATTTAAAAATAATAATAATTTTTTAAAAATCCGGCATGGCCCTGGCCGTATGTGTCAGTGGCTCGGAGCATCGTCCCAGGTGCCGGAAGGTCGGGTTCGATCCCCAGTCAGGGCACATATCCAGGCTGTGGGTGTGTAGAGAGGCAACCGATTGATGTTTCTCTCATCTCCCTCCTTCTCCCTCCCTCCCTCTCTCTCTAAAATAAATAAATAAATAAATAAATAAATAAATAAATAAATAAATAAAATCAACAAATACCCTCAGTTGAGAATTTTTAAAACTTCACAGATACCAGTGCACACAGGTCTACCCACACACGACAGGAAATGAGAGTCAGAGTGCGGGGCGGTGGCTAACGGGCTCCATGGGAACAGGGACATCTGCAATATTTTCAACAGTAAAGACAAATTCTCAAATCGAATCCGTCAGGGAAGCAGAGGAAGGGAACAGAGCAGCAGACAGATGGCAGGAGGGCTGACGTCGGTCGGCTCGGTACCCGGCTCGGTGACTTTGAAAAGACCCAGCAGAGCAGGTGGGAGCCCCCCGGGGCCATGGGTAACAATGCCATCGCCGCGGCCAGGGGGGTTAGCCACTTCACAGCTTCATCAACTCCCAGCGCCTGGCAGGGCCAGACCAAGGACTCTGCGGGCCTGCACCCCAGCGCCCGCGGGGAAGCGGGCAGCACCCGGCTGCAGGAGCTGCGCCTACCTCCAGTCGGGCCTGAAGTCGGCCTCGGTGTGGGGGTTCTTCAGCTTCAGCAGGATCATCTCGTGCAGCTCCAGGAGGAAGACGTCCAGGGAGCTCTGGTTCAGGAACGCGTGCAGGTGCTTGGCGCTTCCCGGGCTGAGCCGCTCCTGGTACTTGGCGCTGATCTCCCTGAAGGGCTCCTGCAGCCAAGGACGCTCAGGGGAGGCCAGGGAGGAGGATGGGGAGGAAGGAGGCCAGGGAGGGAGGAGGCCGGGGAGGGAGGAGGATGGGGAGGGAGGAGGCCGGGGAGGGAGGAGGATGGGGAGGGAGGAGGCCGGGGAGGGGGGAGGCCGGGGAGGAAGGAGGATGGAGAGGGAGGAGGCCGGGGAGGGAGGAGGATGGAGAGGGAGGAGGCTGGCGAGGGGGGAGGCTGGGGAAGGGGGAGGCCGGGGAGGAGGATGGAGAGGGAGGAGGCTGGTGAGGGGGGAGGCTGGTGAGGGGGGAGGCCGGGGAGGAGGATGGGGAGGGAGGAGGCCAGGGAGGGGGGAGGCTGGGGAGGGGGGAAGCCAGGGAGGGAGGAGGCCGGGGAGGGAGGAGGATGGAGAGGGAGGAGGCCGGGGAGGGGGGAGGCCGGGGAGGGAGGAAGCCGGGGAGGGAGGAGGATGGAGAGGGAGGAGGCCGGAGAGGAGGATGGAGAGGGAGGAGGCCGGAGAGGAGGATGGAGAGGGAGGAGGCCGGGGAGGAGGATGGAGAGGGAGGAGGCCAGGGAGGGAGGATGGAGAGGGAGGAGGCCGGGGAGGAGGTTGGGGAGGAAGGAGACCAGGGAGGAAGGAGGCTGGGGCGGGGAGAGGAAGGGAGCCGCAGGGTTAGGAGACGGACTTACCTTCTGCAGGCGCAACAGATGTTCAGACTTGTGTGCAGAGAGAAGCTGCCAGAGCGCGATGACGTGGCGGAGCCGACATGGGTGCAGGTGCAGGGCCTGGGAGGAGGGGGTTCAGGATGGGGCACTCAGAGCGCATCTGGCTTTCCTCCAGTCCTGCCTTTCCGCTCACACCCCCACCCGCTCTTCTGCTCACACCCCCACCACCCGCGCCTCCGCTCACACCCCCACCACCCGCTCACACCCCCACCACCCGCTCTTCTGCTTACACCCTCACCACCCGCTCACACCCCCACCACCCGCTCTTCTGCTCACACCCTCACCACCCGCTCACACCCCCACCACCCGCGCCTCCGCTCACACCCCCACCACCCGCTCTTCTGCTCACACCCCCACCACCTGCTCACACCCCCACCACCCGCTCTTCTGCTCACACCCCCACCACCCGCTCACACCCCCACCACCCGCTCTTCTGCTCACACCCCCACCACCCGCTCACACCCCCTCTAGCACCCGCTCCATGTACTCACACCCCCACCACCCGCGCCTCCGCTCACACCCCCACCACCCGCTCACACCCCCACCACCCGCTCTTCTGCTCACACCCTCACTACCCGCTCACACCCCCACCACCCGCTCACACCCCCACCACCCGCGCCTCCGCTCACACCCCCACCACCCGCTCACACCCCCACCACCCGCTCACACCCCCACCACCCGCTCCGTGTGCTCACACCCCCTCCAGCACCCGCTCCGTGTGCTCACACCCCCTCCAGCACCCGCTCCGTGTGCTCACACCCCCTCCAGCACCCGCTCCGTGTGCTCACACCCACCTTGGCCACCTGCTCGGTCTGGTCGCCCATGCGCAGCTTGTCCTGCAGGTACAAGGTCAGGTCCATGTCCGGGTCCTCGCCTGCCGTGCTCAGAAACCCCAGTGTGACTTCCACGAGGGACAGAGCTTCGCAGGCGTCGCTGTAGGACTGCAGCTGCCCGCCCAGGGCGCTGGCGGCCGCGTGGGGCAGGGGGCTCTGGAAATGGGAAGCAGCTCGGGGTGAGACAGCTGACCTTCACGCCAAGGTCGCCGCCCGGGGGCAGCGCTGAGACCCGTGCTCCTCAGGATCGGCTGTTTCCCAGACACAGGTGGGGCTCACCGGACCCTCAGAGCCACTGTGAGCATGTGCACACGGACCCATGCACACGCCACACATGCATACACAGCACGCCCACACAATGCAGCCGATACGCACATGCCATGTACGTGCCACTCACACTCAACATGCACATGCCACAGGCATACTCACTCCTCACGTGCACACACATGCACACATACTCCACACACACGCCACACACGGCTCTCTGGCCTCCCGCAGGCGCACATGGCGGTGACACCAGGGCACGGCCCGGCCGGCCGGCCCCCAGTAGGAGCGCGGGAGGCCAGGGCAGGGGAGCCGGGACAGAGGGCGGCGGCGGGCTCACCTGGGGCACCCGGCTCCTGATGGCGGCGAAGAGGTGCTCGTAGTTCCAGTCGCGCCGGTACACCAGCGTAGGCAGGCCCCGGAGGGTGAGCCGGGGTTTGCCCTGGAGGAAGCGGCCGGTGACCTGGCGCTGGATCCGCTCCAGGTCCAGCTCCTGCAGGCTCTCGCCGCCCTGCGCTACCTGGTACTGGCAGTTGGCGAGGATCAGCGGCATCAGGTCCCGCTCCGCCTCGTAGCTGACGACGTGCAGGTCGGCCACCTCGGAGGCGTCCACGGAGTAGCTGCGGAGGGAACGCGGCCTCGGCGGTCAGCACCGGCCCAGGGCGCGGGCCGGCGAGCGGGGGACACGGCACACGGGCCTGCGGTGCCCGGCCGCGCCGCCTCCCGGGCCCAGAGGGCCTCACCTGGGCTCCTCCTTGGAGAGCCGCTGCACCGCGGAGACCATGTCGTTGTGCAGGCCGATCAGGTAGCTGACCAGGGCGGTGGCGCAGAGGCCCAGGCCCTGGCGGCGTGGCAGGATGACCTCGAAGTCCGAGTCCAGGTCCAGGTCGGCGCGGCAGTAGTCTGCGGGCAGCTTGATCTCGCCTTTAAGGACAGGGCTGTTCTCCGGCAGCCGCTCCAGCTGCTTCCCACAGGGCATCTGGCCGGCCCGCGGGCCGCAGCGCAGACGCCCAGCTGCAGACTGCCCCAGCCTCTCCCCCGTGCCCCAGGTGCCGCCTGCCCCGGGGGCCCCAGCACCCTTGTTTCACCTGGACAGACCCAAGAGGACCCAGCGTGGGTTTTATTTTATTTCCTGGAGGCTCAGCGTGGCCCGCAGGGATCGAGCTGAAACTGGCAGCCCACTGCCGCCTGCCACTCCGCTCACCCAGCCCTGCTGCGCCCGCCGCGGGCTTGCGCCCAGTCAGCCCGATTGCGAGAGGCTCGCACGGCCGCAGCAACGGCGCTGGCCAGCCGTGAGCCCTGCGTCTGGCACCCGTACGTTGGTCAGCTGAGCGAGGCTCCCACAGGAGCACAGGGACCACCAGGGGCAGCTCCTGCATTGAGCGTTTGCCCCCCGGTGGTCAGCGTGCATCATAGCGGCCGGTCATTCGGTTGCTCAGGCTGTTACGCGTATAGAAGCGGAGCGCGGACTCACCCTGGGTCTCCAGCGACCTCCTCAGCTTGTTCCACGTGGACAGAAACAGTGTGACCCGGCTGAGGAGCAGCTGCTTCAGACCCCCTGCCGAACAGCCCGTGCAGGTCAGACCCGCTGGCTGTGCTCCCCGCACACCGCAGCCCAACGTAGCCCAAGCGCCGTGGGAGCACCCCAGCCGAGTGCCGTGGGCTGAGCGAGGCTGCCGCCAAGCCTCCATGGTGTCCCGGGCTCATGGCAGCCCCGTCCTCGCGTGAACAGCGCCCAGTGGCCCTGAGCTGCCCGCCCTCCCTGCCCCCAGCTGGAGTGACCCTCGAGCCACCAAACAGGCATCCTGACCTCCTGCGACGGCCGAGTCCTACCTGAGTCGTGGCTGTCAATGAAGCCTCGGATGGACTGGAACTCAGCTTCCGGAACATTCTGGAACCATTTCACCAGATCCCTCTGCAGGGCCAGAATCTCAGGCAAGAACTTCACGAGTCTCAGCTCTGCCTCCTGGGGAGGGAAGGCCGGGTTGGTCTGTCAATCTCTCGCCTGCCCAGAAAGTACCGCGGGGGCGGGGCCTCGGGGGCGGGGCTGCAGGGGAGGTGCTGACTCAGGGCCAGTGTTTGTGTCTCCCTCTGGCCAACCTGCTTTGGTTGTTGTTAATCTCACAGGAGGGCATTGTTCCATTGGTTTTTATTTTTTAATTCTTAAACATATTTTTATTGGTTTCAGAAAGGAAGAAAGAGGGAGGGAGGGAGGGAGGGAGGGAGGGAGGGAGAGAGAGAGAGAGAGAGAGAGAGAGAGAGAGAGAGAAACATCAATGATGAGAAAGAACCACTGATGGGCTGCCTCCTGTCGGCCCCACTCTGGGATCGAAGCCCACCATGTGCCCTGACCTCCTGGTTCACAGGTCGATGTTCAACCTGAGCCTGCCGACCAGGCTTCACTGAGTTTTAGAGAGAGAGGAAGGCGGGGGTGAGGAGACGGGGAGAAAAGCCCCTCGATGTGAGAGATACAACTGTTTCACAGACACCCCCCCAGCATCCTGAGCTGCAGGCAGGGGGCCGGGACCCGCCGGGAAGCAGGTGCCCACGGCCCCCCAGGGACGGGCAGGCGGGCCCGGCAGGCCGGGGCGAGGGCCCGGGGCGCCCGCCAGGCGCACCTTCTGCAGGAACCTCCAGAGCACCGGCACGCCCTCCCGGCCGTTCTTCTGCTCCACCACGTGCCGCAGGTGCTCCACGGTGAGCCGGGCGCGGCAGCTCCAGGTCCGGGAGCAGTGCAGCGCGCTGGCCCGGGGCAGGCGGCGCAGGAAGGCCGCCGGGTCCCCCAGCACGATCCTGGCCACCGGGTTGGAGCTGATGCGCTCGTCCCGGCTGATGAGCCCGTTCACCTCCAGGAGGGTTTTGTCCAGACGCTGCGGGCAGGACAGGCGCTGGGCGTGAGGGCCACCGGGGGCTGGGGCCCAGGGACCAGGGCGTCTGCTCATTATACTTATTTGCTTGCTCGGGAATCCTCACCGGAGGGTGTGTTTTCAGTTTTTCCATTGAAAGTGGGGGGAAGGGAAACGTTGATGTGAGAGAGACACATCGATTGGTTGCCTCCGGCATGGCCTGGGCCGGGGCCCGGAATCAAGCCTGCACCTGAGGTCCGGGCCCTGGACCGGAATGGAATCTGGGACCCTTCAATCCAGAGCTGACGCTCTATCCACTGAGCCACACCGGCCAGGGCCGACTCTCTCACTTTACACCTCACCAACTAGCCACGTTGCTGGCTTTCACACTGGTTCTGTAGGGCCACGGCTCCCAATGGCACGAGGGTCAGGCCTGCATCTCCCTCCCGCCCTGCTCCTTGCTGATGCTCATTCCCTGACGGGCTCTGCTGCTTCCGGGTCTGACTGAGGGGCAGCTGGCTACGGCCACGGGAAACGGGGTGGGTCTGTGTGTGGGCCTGTCGCTCCACCATCTGCCGGGAAATGTAACAGAGGGGAACCTGGGCTCCAGCCGCTCCTCCGCCTGCCGCACTAGCGGTCAGGACAGCGGGCAGGGTGGCCTGGGCGGGTACGGCTGGGTCCGAGGTGGGCCCAGGGCTCCGGTGCCTTTGCTGAGGCGCGTGGGCCGAGCCCCAGCGGCTCAGGATGACCCTCCCCACCCCCAGGCGGCTGCTGCCCCTCACCTCCAGCTCAGGCAGCACGAGGGCCTGGAGCAGCTTCTCCCACGAGTTCCTCTGCTCTTTGGTCGACAAGGTGGCGTTGAAGCTGAAAGACCCTACGAGAAGGCACCAGCACAGCCGTCCCCGGTGAGCGCGCCAGCGTCCACCGAGCCTCGCCCTCTGGGGGGACGGGAGGGGCATCTTCTTCTGAGCCAACCCGAGGATTTAAACACGGGCCCATTCCGGTCAGGGCCCGGGCCCGGGCCCGGGCTGCGGGCTCCATCCCCAGTGTGGGGCGTGCAGGAGGCAGCCGGTCCATGATCCTCTCTCAGCATGGATGTTTCTCTCTCTCCCTCCCCATTCCTCTCTCACATCAACGAAAGTATATTTAAACATGTCTCCTGCTACCCCGTCCCCACGTTCTCTGTGAAGATGCTCCAACCTCTGACACTGGAGCCGGCAAAGCCGCCCCGCCCACCTCTGCGCACCCAGCGGGGAGCTTGGAAGGGACAAGGGGCAGGCACACGGCCCGCTGCCAGCTGGGGCGCCGCACCCATCGCCACCCGTCTGTCTCCCAGGCCCCAAGCTCTGCGGCTGTGCCCCCCTCACCCGGCCCTTACCCTGGCCAGAGAGGGGGTGCTGCTCCCTGAGCAGGACGCACAGCACCAGGTGCACCACCTGCACCGTGTCGTCCGCGCTCTTGCCCAGCGTCCGCATCAGCTGCCGCAGGTCCCGCTGGAGGTGCTGCTGCAGGAAGGCGCCCGGGTCCCTCACCGCGGGCTTGACGAGGAGGGTCAGCTCCTGGCGGAGGGACAGGGAGTCAGACGGCGTGTGCGGAGGCCGGGGGGCGCTCTCACCGCAGAGGCAGCGGCGGGGCGGAGGAGCCCTGGGGCCTCGGGACAGCGGGAGGGAAACAGGGCTCCCGGGAGCCCAGAGACCGTCTCTGCTCTCGGGGCTCGGGAACGCCGAGGGAAGGCTGCTCTGCCCCAGAGCCACGGCCCTGACATGGGAGGGCGGGTGAGTGCGGCGGCCTCTCCACGCCCAGATGTGCACGGAGTCGGGCATTGAAAATGGACCTGGCAGCCCGGCCAGGGTGGCTCAGTGGTTGAGTGTCGACCTATGAACCAGGAGGTCAGGGTTTGATTCCTGGTCAGGGCACGTGCCCAGGTTGAGGGCTCCATTCCCATGGGGGGAGGGAGGGGCAGGCGTGCAGGAAGTGGCCGCTCCAGGATTCTCTCTGGTCAGTGATGTCTCTCCCCCTCCCTCAAACCAATAAAATGTAAAAAACTAAAACGGACCAGATAAAGGCTGGTGGGCACTCCGCCATCCTGCCAGGCGCCGTGGGGAGGGGAGCGAGGGGTAAACTCCATGTCACCTGGGGGACTCGGTGGGAAGACAAATCTGAACCCACAGGGGGCGGGCCCTGGGAGACAGCTGGCCCCACGCCCACGACAGCTCAGAGCCGGGCAGCCCTGCACGTACCTGGGGGCTGTGGGCCGCTCCCCAGAGCATCGCCAGGTGAGTGAGGAGCCGGGCGAGAAGGAAGGCCGCGGGGGCCAGCTCTCGGTCAGAGGCCACCGCCTCTTCCCCGGTGGCCGGGCTTCCCAGCACGTGGCCAGTCTGAGTTCTGTCCACATCGTTTCTGGAAAGAGCAGAAGAGGCCAGATGAGGGCAAAGGTCATCTCTTCGCAGATGGGGGCACCCAGGTCCCGGGGGCCCTAAAGCCAGGCTCCCGTTTGGGGAGAAAATAACATTAAAAGCACTTTTTTCTTCAGAACCTGGGCGATCTTCCTAAAAGTCTTTTTTTTCTTCATTTCTTTTTTTGTTTAAATATATTTTTATTGATTTCAGAGAGGAAAGGAGAGGGAGAGAGAGATAGAAAGGCAATGCGAGGGAATCATGGATCGGCTGCCTCCTGCACAGCTCCCACTGGGGACCGGGCCACACCAGCCGGGCCAGAGTTTCTCTCTTCCTAGAACCACCCTCCAGGTGACCGGGACCGGCAGCCTTCTCTGGGAAAAGTGGCTGAAGGGAGCGGCATTCAGTGCCGTCCCCTGGGCCACGAGTCAGGCCGGCCGGACCTGCTTCTCCCGCTGCAATCACGGGGGTCAGAAGGCTCAGGACAGCCAGCCTCCAGGACAGCCGACCTGGGCCCGGGACGTGGCACAGTGGCCTCCTTTTCCCCAGTCAACGCCTGCGACCAAGGGCGGGCGGAGGAGCTGGGCCATGCCCAGGGCGCAGGTGCGGCGTGAGGGAAGGTGCCAAAACACAGGGTGTCCCCACAAAACATACGCATGCTTTCCCAGCGGGAGCCCGGGCGGTGTTTCTTTTCAGATTTGACCCACTGGAATGAAAATTTACTCAAAGTGGGCATTGACCTATGACCCAGGAGGTCACCGTTCCATTCCTGCTCACGTTGTGGGCGTGGTCTCCACTAGAGGGCGTGCAGGAGGCAGCCGATCCATGATTCTCACTCATCACTGATAACTCTCTCTCTCCTTCTCCCTTCCTCTCTGAAATCAGTAAATGTATATTAAGAAATTATTCAAAGTGTGTATGCATTTTTGAGGGACACATAATAATACTCATTCCTATGAATGCCTGTTGGTCATTCTAGGATAGTGGTCGGCAAACTCATTGGTCAACAGAGCCAAATATCAACAGCACAACGATTGAAATTTCTTTTGAGAGCCAAATTTTTTAAACTTAAACTTCTTCTAACTTCTTCAAAATAGACTCGCCCAGGCCGTGGTTTTGTGGAAGAGCCACACTCAAGGGGCCAGAGAGCCACATGTGACACGAGAGCCGCACTTTGCCGACCACGGTTCTAGGACATTCTGATGGTTTGTGGCCAATGGCAGCTCTGGCACGTCCACGTGGCATGACCACAGGCCCATGGCCTGAGCCCACCCGGGCACTGACCCACGTTCCACGTTGAGGGTCAGCTTATCGGGTGGGAGAGAAACAGCCCTCGGCGGGGGAGGGGGGTGAGTAGAGAAGGAACAGCCTTACGTACTGGGCGTCCGTGAACCCTGTGATGGACCTGTGGTTCTGCCCTCCTACGGGCGCGCCGCAGTCGATGCAGACGCTCTGCTGCATGGGCCGGCCGCACTGGGGAGAGGGGGTGTCAGCTCAGGGTGCGGGTGTCACGGGAGGGGCGGTGCAGATGGGGCAGCTCAGCAGTGGGGCTCAGAGCTACGTGTCTCTCTCCCCCTCCAGGCCCCTCTCTGCCGGTCTATCCGCTCTGCGCTAGTAATCGGCTTCTGAGCCGGTCACCACTTCACCGTCCCATGTCCCTGAGCCCACGCTGGGGCCACGGAGGTGGCTGGTGGCGGTTCCTAACCACAGCCATGCTATCTCCCAGGGACCGTGGCATCTCTGGGTGCTGCACTGAGGAGACGGGGTGCTCCTGGCAGCTGGAGCTGGGGCCAAGGATGCTGCCCAGGACGGGCCCCCCCTTCAAGACGTGCACAAGGTGCCGAGCTGGAGCCCGGCTGGACCTCCTCAGCTCCGTGCGGGTGTTCGGGAGCGGCTGGGACGACCCTCAGAGGCGTCAGTTCCCCTGGGAGGTCAAGATGCCCCCCCCTCCTCCATGTCCCCCAGACCCAAAGGGACATGCCTTTTGAGCCCCCCAAACCTGTCCCAACACCCGGTCTCACCTCCCCGACAGCGCACAGATGGCCTCGGGGACACCCTGTGGGAAGAAGAACAGGGCCCGAGTTGGCCGGCGAGGTTTCCCGCGGAAGCACGTGGTGCACGGGAGGGCTAACCTTCTCCTGGCCTGACCCCCCCAGGAGGCGGGCGTGTGGGAGAGCCATGCGGAGCAGAATTCTCCAGAGCAGGGGATGCTGACTCTCGGCTGAGCCAGGGCCGCTCGGGAGGCATGCGGTCAGCGCTTTCCACGCACTGATCTCTCTGATCTGGTTCTGGGCCCTGAGCACGCTTTCCACCAGCTTGGGAACTAGTTTGAAGGCATTAGTCACTCAGCCCAGTGATTGAGTGCTGACCTATGAACATGGAGGTCATGTTTGATTCCCGGTCAGGGCACAGGCCCAGGTTGCAGGCTCCATCCCCAGTGTGGGGCGTGCAGAAGGCGGCTGATTGATGATTCTCTCATCACTGATATTTCTATCTCTCTCTCCCTTCCTCTCTGAAATCAATAAACATACATTTTTTAAAAAAAGAAATAAAAGGTGTATAGGGTGCCTGGGAAAAGGCTCCTGAGCTGATTGTCATCTGAATTCAGTGGCGTCTGGCAGAGCCATGCCCTGGAAACATACGTTTCCAGAAGCAGGTGTGTTGTTAGCCTGACCTTTAGCTCAGACGCCAGGGGGTGGGTTTCATTATCTAAGTTCAGCCAGGCACCAGGAATGAACGCAATTATCCGGGCCCAGCCAAAAGTGATGATTACAAAGAAGCCTCATGAATGAAGAATTACAGCTTGATCTTTAACCAGGATTTCACATGAGTTCCTTTATCTTAAACTTCAGTGAAACTTCCTGGTATCATACTGTATAAAATAAATGTGCTGTGCTGGCTCTGGATCACTGTCTCTCCCTCAGAGGGACAGCTGTCCCCCCCGGCCCCAGCTTTTCCCTTCTGTCTCTGTGTCTGTCTCTTTCTTTCATTTTCTCAATCCCCAGCCGCTCCTACTCAGGATTTGTGACGGCCCTCTAGCCGCGCTGGATGCGGTAAAAGAGAGAATACTTATAAAAAGGGTCATTTACTCAGGGCCCCGTAGACTTTATATAAAGCCATGGGCTATACTGTTCTGTCTCCCAGTTTCATTTTTCTAAAAATACTGTCTTAAGACCTGCCACTGGGCTGTGTTGTGGCTGAGCCTCGGACATGGCTCCCAGTCCCCTGCTCCCAAGCAGCGCGACCTGGGGACACCGACCACATGGGCCCCTGCTCAGCCAGCGAGCGGCTCACATGGCACCAGGAAGCTCGTCAGAGCGCAGATGACAGGACCGTTCAGACAGTGACACGTACTATACCAGCGGACAGTCTCCAACCCCTGCCAGCGCCGGGCCTGTGCCAGCATGTCCTCGGGCATCGTCGGAAGGAATGCTGCCTAAAACACAAAGAAACAGAGCCAGCTTCAGACGCAGGCGAGAGGCCTGGCTTCCCCTCTCGTGGGCCTCCCGAGCTGTCTGTGCAGAAATACAACAGCTCTCGCCCTGGCCAGTTTTGCTCAGTGGGTAGAGCATCGGCATATGGACCAAAGGGTCCTGGGTTTGATTCCTCGTCAGGGCACAAGCCTCAAATCCCAGTAGGGGAGTGCACAGGAGGCAGCCGATCAATGATTCTCTGTCATCATTGATGTTTCTTTCTTTCTTTTTTTTTTTTTAAATAAAGTTTTATTTATTTATTGTTGTTATTTTTAAATCCTCACCCAAGGATATTTTTTCCATTGATTTTTTTTTAGAGAGAGTGGAAGAGAGAGAGAAAGAGAAACATCCATGTGAGAGGAACACATTGATTGGTTGCCTCCTCCTCGTGCCTTAATCAGGGCCCGGGCCAGGGAGGAGCATGCAGCTGAGGAACATGCCCTTGGCTGGACGTGAACCTGGGACCCTTCAGGCCACAGGCAGAGCTCTATCCACTTTCGGTCGCCAACCTTTCGGACCTCACAGACCACTGGCTGGTGATCGCTGGGCTAGGGCATCATGGATGTTTTCTCTCTCTCCCTCTCCCTTCCTCTCTGAAATCAATAAAAACATATTTTAAGCCAAAACCGGTTTGGCTCAGTGGATAGAGTGTCTGCCTGCGGACTGAAAGGTCCCAGGTTCGATTCCGGTCAAGGGCATGTACCTTGGTTGTGGGCACATCCCCAGTAGGGGGTGTGCAAGAGGCAGCTGATCAATGATTCTCTCTCATCGATGTTTCTAACTCTCTATCCCTCTCTCTTCCTCTCTGTAAAAAATCAATAAAATATATATTTTATTTTATTTTATTTATTTTTTTTTTTATTTTTTATTTTTTTTTTTTTTTATATTTTATTGATTTTTGTACAGAGAGGAAGGGAGAGAGATAGAAAGTCAGAAACATCGATGAGAGAGAGTCATCAATCAGCTGCCTCTTGCACACACCCCACTGGGGATATGCCCACAACCAAGGTACATGCCCTTGACCGGAATCGAACCCGGGTCCCTTCAGTCCTCAAGCCGACGCTCTATCCACTGAGCCAAACCAGTCCCGGCCAATAAAATATATATTTTAAAAAAAACACACACAAAAAGTATTTAAAAATATCCTATATAATAAAAGCCTAATATGCAAATTGACTGAATGGCAAAATGACTGGTCACTAAGACACACACTAACCACCAGGGGGAAGACACTCAGTGCCAGAGCTGCCTGCAGGCCCCAGGCCAGCCAAGGTGGGTGCCAGTGGGGGCCCCAGATCACCCCATAGAGGGAGGACACCAGTGGTGGTGGGGCTGGCCAGTGGGTGGCTCAGGCTGGCCAAGGTGGGTGCCAGCAGGGGCCTCCCAACCACTCCGCTGGTCACCCCACAGGTTGGCCTTGATCACCGGCCAGGCCTAGGGACCCTACCTGTGCACAAATTTCATGCACTGGGCTGTTAGTATATATTCGCTAAAAAGAAAAAGACACCTAACAGATCTCCATGGCAACAGAGGGCGAGGCCTGATTCTTCCCACACTGTGGGCATAGGGATGGGCGAGACACAGGCCAGCGGGGACCAAGGACACAACTGGGTTCAACAGTCCTCTGCACAGACGGGGTATGTGGGGAATCTGCGTGGCAGCCCCGTGGACCCAGCCGCGCAGGCTGGAGGCAGTCTTACCACCATGGTGGCCGGGGAGAAGGCCAAGTTCCTCAGAGGCTCCAAGACCCTGTGCCGCCCGCAGAGGAGGGTGGCGGCGGCGTGGACAGCCAGCTCGGCCAGCGTGCCCGCCAGGCCACCGTGTCCTGGCCCCACGGTCCTCAGCAGCGGCAGAGAGTTGGTCACAAGGGCTGTGGCAAAAGGTCTCACGTCCGAGGACAGGACCTGGCTTTCTTCGATGGACTTGCACAGGGCCTCGAGTTGCTGATGGGAGAATGGGGTTCAGCGTTAAAACACAAGGAGGAGCACGCCATGTACCCAAAGGTGCGCTCTGTAGACACGCGCCATCTGAACAGCAGACGCCTACCAGCCCACGTGTGTGTGTGTACCTTCTTGCCCGAGCTGTAGCTGCAACCCTAGCAGCTTTGGGGAAAACAAAAAGCAGCCCCACCCCCCACCCCGTATGAAAGGGTGAGCCCCCCCAGATGAAGCGGGAGGGATGGCATGCTTTGTGTGGTGACTTGTTAATCTGCAAGAGAGGATGCTTTTCCCGCTGGTTTTTAGAGAGAACGGGAGGGAGGGTGGAGGGTTGGGGGTGGGGTTGGGGGAGAGGAGAGAGAGGGAAGAGAGATGCCACGTGAGAGATGCATTGACTGGCTTCCTCCTGCACACACACCCTGGGGCTGAGGAATGAACTGCAGCCCAGGTGACCTGGTGCAGGAGCCAGCGCTGTCCACTGCACCACCCGGCCAGGGCAGCGTCTGTGACGTGTACTTTGTTCAGACGGTCTCCTCTGAACCCGAGGCTGGCACTCACCTCCCGCTTGGGGTGCAGGCGGGTGTTGCGGGCCTGGTACAGCATGGCCACCTCGCGGAAGAGCGCCAGCAGCAGGTACGTGGCCTGGTGAGCCTGGGAGCCCCTGCAGGCCTGGGGCGAGGAAGGCGGGGGGGCTGGGCAGCGCAGTCAGCGCCACCCCCGGCCCCCACCATGAGGGGCAGGGAGACTCCCCAAGACCCTGCAGCCTGCACCCGAGGGGCCACCTCAGGGCGACAACACCCAGGACGCGAGCTCCTTCAGTCGCTAAGCTCTGTGCGCATGTGCCAGAGGCCTGGTGTCGGAACCCATCACCATCGTTCCTTCTCCAGACGACGTGGTCCCCAAAACTCGCCCTGAGCCTAGGAAGGGCCCCCTCTTTCCCTGGCAGGACGCTGGGGTGCACAGGGCCCACAAAGGAAGCCCAGAACACGTTAAAGACCGGATTCCAGCCTGGCTGGCGGGGCTCAGGGGTTGAGTGAGCATCGACCTATGAACCAGGGGGTCACAGTTCCATTCCCAGTCAGGGCACAGGCCCGGGGTGTGGGCTCGATCCCCAGTGTGGGGCATGCAGGAGGCAGCCGATCCACGATTCTCTTCCATTATTAATGTTTCTCTCTTTCTCCCTCTCCCTTCGTCTCTGAAATCAATAAAAATAATTAAAAAATTAAGAAAACATATAAAGATGAGATTCCAAAAACCCGGCGTGGCTCCCACCCTAAGCAGGGAGTCCACGGGGGCCCACAGTCAGCACCAGCAGGACTGACTCCTCGCAGACGCCGGCGCCATTGCTCCGCACCCCCCTCCCGCCACAGCCCCTCCCCTGCCAGGTCCCATGGAACCAGGACAGGGCGTCCTACCCCCAGGGCGGCCCCGATGGTCGAGGGCTTGCTCTCCAGGACGGCCTTGCCCACCGCGTCGCGGACGGCCTTGTACTCCAGCCCGTGCACCAGGAAGCGGTCCATCTGGCCCAGAAGGTCCTCCTGCAACCCCGGGAGCAAGGTTCACCACGGGGTGTGTGTGTGTGTGTGTGCGTGTGTGTGTGTGTGTGTGGATGGGGGGGTTCAGCAGAGAGCCGTGTGTGTAGATACGAAGCAGGCCATCACTGCAGCTTCAGGGGCGCAGAGCCGGGGTTCCGGGTTGGCCCCAGGCAGCAGTGCAGGGCTGGGTGCACGGAGAGGGGTGATGGGCGAGGAGGCGACGCCCCCCCCCCCCCCCCCCCCCGCAGTGCTGCTGCCCCCTTCACAGCAGCACCGGAGAGGGGCTCCAGGTGACAGTAAGAGCGGCCAGGGTCCTAGTGCCACTTCTAACCAGGGACAGCGGGAGGGTGCCCGTTTCTACGCACGGGACCGGACACGTTAAGGCCCCGAGGCCCACATGGCTTCTGTGCTCCGACCGAGGGCAGTGAGGCCTCGCCCACAGGCACAGGAACGCCGCTGCCCAGGAGGCAATGCCACGGGCGCTGCGTCCACACCCTCACCCGTAGGGAGGGGGGAGGGGAGAGACATCGCTGTGCAGAGCCAGCGACTGGCCGCCTGAGCCAGCTTCGCGGGAGGGTGACGGGCAGCCCCGTGCGCATGTCCCTTTCTCTCCTTCGGCTGCTGAAGGTCCCGGCCCGCGGAGGGGGTCCCTGGAGCACCGAGACCCTGGCCCGGGCAGAGCAGGCCTCTCCCTGTGGCCCCACCGGCTCCTCACCTGCTGCGCCAGGACCTCGTGGGGGAACACCCACTGGGCGGGGTGGCCGGCCTGCAGGAAGCTCTGCACGAACTCCAAGCCCTGGCGGCTGGCGAGCCTGCGCACCAGGTACACGCGGTACCAGTCGTTCTCGCTCTGCGTGCAGAAGCGCTCCACCTGCTGCAGGAACCGCCGCCGTGCCTCGGCCGGCGCTGCGGGCCACGGAGAGCGCGGTCAGCCGGGCGGAGGGCCCGCAGCCCCGTCCTCAGCCTGGCAAACCCCAGGGCCTGGGCCCGGCCTCCTAGCGCTGGGGTTCTGAGCCGAGAGGAGGGAGGACGGGGGGAGGGAGGACGGGGGACTTGCCCGAGTCTCCCTGCAGCTCCGAGAGGACCTCGCAGGCCCGGTCCAGGCAGAGGCGGATCTGGGCCATCTCCTGCAGGTACTCCACCGAGGCCTCGGGGGCGAGGTCCCTGCGGCGCCCCCTGAGCAGACACGCCTCGAGGAACTGGCCGTCCTCCCGGAGGCCCGTGGCCTCGTCCCGGGCGGGGAGCGCGCTGCTCCTCTCCTGGATGGAGTCCTAGGGGCGGACACAAAGGGCAGGGCTCTTCCTGTCTCCCTTATTGTGATTGTCACTCGAGGGCATGTTTCCCGCGGATTTCCAGGGTGAGAGGGAGGGAGGAGGCCACAGGGAGAGAGAGAAACATCCATGTGCGAGACATCAGCGGGCTGCCTCCTGTACACGCCCCGGCCAGGGTTGGGGATCGAAGCTGCGACCTAGGTCCATGCCCTTAGCCAGAACCGAACCAGGACCCGGGGGCCTGAGCTCTAACCACTGGGCTCGGAACCCTCCTGCTCATTTCCCCGGGGTCGGGAGGGCTCTCGGAAGCGAGGTCCGGAACGAGACGGGCCGCGCTCACCTCCAGGCAGCTGCTGAAGAGCACGTACAGCTCCGTCTTGTCCTTGTCCAGGAACGGCTTCCGCTCCAGCCGGGACAGGTAGTCCTGGATGTGGTCCTTCACCGCCGGGAAGCTGCAGGGAGGCCGCCTGCCCGCTCAGCCCCGTCCCAAGAGGGACAGCGGGTGTGCGGGTGTGTGTGTGCGTGTGTGCGTCCCGGTCACCTTCCTACTTCTCTCTCCCCGGCTGCCCACACACACAGTATAGGCAGTCTGGCCGCGTGACTCAGGGGTTGAGCCTCCACCTATGAGCCAGGGGGTCACGGTTCCATTCCCGGTCCGGGCACAGGCCGGTTGTGAACTCGATCCCCAGCGTGGGGAGGGCAGGAGGCAGCCGGTCCATGATTCTCTCTCATCGTTGATGTTTTCCTCTCTTGCCCTCTCCCTTCCTCTCTGAAATCAATCCATCAATATATAGATGTATACATATATCTCTGTGTGTGCATACATGTACACAAGTGTGCACACACAGATTATGAACACACATGTGCACACACATATACATACACGTACACGTGTGTATGTGTATGAAGTAAATGGAAAATAAAATTGAGCACTCTGGCACCCTGCAGGCCTCTCTGTCCATTGATAGAGTCACAGACGTGTAGGAGCTGAATTAGAGCGCAGAGGGACAGCGAGGATTCGGGGGTCCCGGTTACCTCCCTAAACATCACCCACCTGTGGCCAAGATCACTCGCGGGCCCTGATTCAGGAGACCCCCTGGGTCCCATTGCCCGGCCTCCTTCCCTGCCCCCTCCTTTCTGGTCCCCAGCAAGGCCTTGTAACCGTGCTGACCCGCGTCTGCCATGCGTCATGCGTAAGAACGGCCAGCACATGCCTGACACAGACAAGGGCAGGCTCTGTCAGCACAGCAGCCTCCCCAACAGGGAGAGAGCCAAGGTGGGAGGGGGGGAGGAGGAGGAGAAAGATGGGGAGGAGGGGAGGAGGGAAGGGGGAAAAGGGGAGGGGAGAAGAAGGAGGAGGGGAGGAGGAGGAGGAGGGGAGAAGGAGGAGGAGGGGAGGAGGGGAGGAAAGGGAGAATGTGGAGGAGGAGGGGAGGAGGAAGAGGGGAGGACAGGAGGAGGAGGGTAGGAAGAGGAAGAGAGAAGGAGGGGGAGAAAGGGAGGAGGAGGAGGGGAGGAGGAGGAGGAGGGGAGGAGGAGAAGGATGGAGAGGAGAGGAGGAGGAGAAAAAAGAGGAGGAGAGGAGGAGGAGAGGAGGGGGAGGAAGGGAGGAGGAGGAGGAGGGGAGTAGGAGGAGGGGAGGAGGAGAAGGATGGAGAGGAGGGGAGGAGAGGGGAGGAAGAGGAGGAGAAAAATGAGGAGGAGAGGAGGAGGAGAGGAGGGGGAGGAGGGGAGGAGGGGAGGGGGAAAAGGGGAGGGGAGAAGAAGGAGGAGGGGAGAAGGAGGGGAGGAGGGGAGGAAAGGGAGGATATGGAGGAGGAGAGGAGGAGGAAGAGAGGAGGAGGGGAGGAGGAGGAAAAGGGGAGGAGGGGGAGGAGGGGAGTAGGAGGGGAAGAGGGGAGGAGGAGGGGAGGAGAAGGAGGGGAGGAGAAGGAGGGGAGGAGAGGGGAGGAGGAGGAGTGGAGGAGAAGGAGAGGAGGAGAAGGAGGGGAGGAGGAGGGGAGGGGGAGGAGGAGGAGAAGGAAGAGGAGAAGGATGGGGAGGAGGGGAAGGGGAGGAGGGGAGGAGGAGGAAAAGAGGGGAGGAGGAGGGGAGGAGAAGGAGGAGGGGAGGAGGAGGAGGAGGGGAGGAGAAGGGGAGGAGGAAAAGGAGGGGAGGAGAAGGGGAGGAGGAGAAGGAGGGGGAGGAGGGGAAGGGGAGGAGGGGAGGAGGAGGGGAGGAGGAGAAGGAGGGGAGGAGGAGGAGAAGGATGGGGAGGAGGGGAAGGGGAGGAGGAGAAGGATGGGGAGGAGGGGAAGGGGAGGAGGGGAGGAGGTGGGGAGGAGAAGGAGGGGAGGAGGAGGGGAGGAGGAGAAGGAGGGGAGGAGGAGGAGAAGGATGGGGAGGAGGGGAAGGGGAGGAGGGGAGGAGGGGGGAGGAGGAGGAAGAGGGGAGGAGGAGGGGAGGGGGAGGGGAGGGGGAGGAAGGCAGGGGAAGGAGAGGACGAGGAGGAGAAGAGCCGCGCTGCTGGCCGCGGCGCTGACCTGTACTTCAGGAGCAGTTTCAGGACCACGGAGCGGATGACTGGCGTCTTGTCCACGACATCATCAAATGGGGACAGGGACTTGGTGTGGCCTGAACCAGAGAGACGGGGGGGACTGTGAGGTGCACGCCAGGGTGGGCCGGGCATCATCCTTCGGTCTGGCCCTGCCATGGCACTAGGGGCAAGTTCAATGTTCACCAAATGCAGCGGGTTAATGTTTAAGTGGCTAATTTTTAAATGTTTCTATTGGCTTCAGAGGGGGAGAGAGAGAAACACCAATGATGAGAGGGAATCATGGACCAGCTGCCTCCTGCCTGCCCCCACTGGGGATGGAGCCCGCAGCCCGGGCCTGTGCCCGGACCGGGATTGGAGGCGTGGCCTGGCTCACAGGCGGGGCTAAGTGGCCCACGAATGATGTTACAAATATACAAACAGGCCCTGGCTAGGGTGTTTCAGAGGTTCAGTGCTGGCCTGTGGACTGACGGGTCCCAGGTTCAATTTACAGTCAGAGCACATGCGCGGGCTGCGGGCTCCATCCCCTGTAGGGGTCGTGCAGGTGGCAGTTGATCATGATTGTCTCTCATCATTGATGAGAATTCCTCTCTCCCTTCCTTTCTGAAATCAATAACCAATATTTAAAAATGAACAAAAGTAAAAAGAATGTGCAAAGGGCCCTCGGCAGAGCCCCGCCCCCACAGGAAGCCGCGTACTCTGGGGCGGGTCTCGCAGCAGCGTCTTCTCCGTGAAGAGCAGGGCCAGCAGCGCCTGGACCACGTCCCTGCTGGGTGGGCAGTTGTCCTTGAAGCACAGGGTGGACACCAGGTCCACGAAGAAGCCAATGCACAGGCGGCGGAAGCGGGCGTGCCTCTCGATGGCGTCACTGGGGGACGGGGGACCCGGTCAGAGGCTGGGCTGCCAGGTTCCCTCCAAACCTCTTGTGTGGCGCATGGCCGGCGTTTTGGGTTCTAAATACAGAGATGCAGCATCTCCGCACCGGACGCGCTGGCTGGGAAGGCGTGCTCCCGCCTCTTCCCGGACCCGCCGGCCACACACCTCACAGCCTCCGCTCGCCCCTCCGGGCGAGGGCAGGACGCTAAGCCCTCCCTCTAACGCCACCGTACCCCCTCCCCTCGGACTTCAACAGCCCGCCTGCCCGCCCGCCGGCTCCCCCTCCGGCATAGGCCTCTCTGGACGCTGCCGGGGACCTGACTTCCTGGGCTACCGCTGACGTCACTGCCCCCCTCTTCAGCGTGTGTGTTGGGGACTGGGGAGACGGTGATTCCGAGGCACCAGGCCAGGGAAGAGCTTGCCACTGAGGTACATGCCCTTGACCAGAATCAAACCCGGGACTCTTTGTTCGATGCTCTATCCACTGAGCCACACTGGCCAGGGCTGGGCAAGTGTTTTACCTCATCTCCTGGGAAACCGTGGGGGAGAAGCCATCAGGCAGCTCCGTCAGGCACAGGGGGCAGGCCATCTGCCCCATGGTGAGACTCTGCTTGACACAGTCCTGGCAGAACACGTGGTCGCAGGGCAGGCAGACGGGGCTGCGCGGGTCGACCAGGCAGACGGGGCAAGGCTGGATCCCGAACCTGGGACCCAGGGCAGTGGTGAGCACTGGCTTGGAGATGCTGGGGTGGGGGGGAGGGTATGCTAGGAACCCAGAGGGTCCGATTCCCCTCCCTCGGGGCCGCTGGGGAGCTCACCGAGCGAAGGTCCTGCTTGCCCGGTCCTTACACTCACAGAGCACGGTCATCACCGCCAAGAACGGGGGGAGCGTCTTGATGTCCGAGTTCCCCTGCAGACACTGGAGGGCAAGGCAGGGGCCGGGAGGAGGGTCAGCAGCGAGGAGGGCGGGTCAGCCAGGCCAGGCGCTGACGCCCACTCTGCCGGCCGGCGGACACCTGTGCGGGAGGCCGTGTGTGTGTGTGTGTGTGTGTGTGTGTGTGTGTGTGTGTGTGTGTCTCGTTATCCCACATGCTCTTGGTGTTTTGGTGATGGAGAAGGATGCATGCTTTCTGATTCTCACCCCGGGAATTTTCCATTGACTTTTTCAGAGAGTGGAGGAGAGGGAGAAGAGGGGAGGGAGAGAGAGATTGTGAGGGAGACACATGGATTGGTTGCCTCCCACACATGCCCTGACCAGGGCCAGGGACTGAACCCCCAACTGAGGTGCGTGCCCTTGAATGGAAGTGAACTCCAGACCCTTTGGTCCATGAGCCATGCTCCAACCACTGGGAGAAACTGGCCAGAGCATGTATGCATCTACCTACCTTCCTACCCTCCTACCTATCCATCTATCTGTCCATCTATCTACCTATCATCTATCCATCTATCTGTCTACCTACCTACCTATCTATCCATCTATTTACCTATCTACCTACCTATCCATCCATCCATCCATCCATCCACCCACCCATCCACCCACCTACCCACCTATTTACCTATCTATCTTACCAGAGAGGAAGGAAGAGAAACATCCATGATGAAAGAGAATCACTAATCCGCTGCCTCCTGCAACCCTCCCCCCCCACTGGGGATGGAGCCCACAACTTGGGCCTGTGCCCTGACCGGAATCGAACTGTGACCTCCTGGTTCATAGGTGAACACTCAACCACTGAGCCACACTGGCCGGGCTCCTCTTCCTGTTTTTAAGGTCTAACCCCTCCTCCCACAAAAGATTTCAAACTTTAAATGATAACGTAAGGACTGCTGTGTATCGACCGCCCAGCCGGAGGAACATCGCTTCAGAGACACCAGGTCACAGGTCCAGCTGCAGGTCCAGCGGGCCCCCCTCCAGGTGTCCCTCCGTGCCACCTCTGCGCCTGCCCCCTCGCTGCGGGCAGGCCCTCCCCGGGGAGCTGCCCGGCACCATGACGGCTGACCACGCCCGTTTCTGCTCTCGGGCTTTGAGAATGGTCCTGATTTTTGGCAAGTGGTGGGGGGAGGGGAGGGAGTGCGTGCCTTCTGGGCACGTGGCTTCCGGGCCGGATCTGCTCGGACCGCATTGAGGACAGGGCCCAGGACCCAGCAGTGACCATGCGGAGCCCGGGAGCCTGTGCGGGGAGGTCGCTGCCCTTTGCACTTCAGACAACCTTGCGGCGCTGACAGGCGCACAGCGCCCTGCAGACAAGCGGAGGCCACGCGCGGTCACCCCGCCCGCCGCCCGCTCACCTTGTCCAGAGAGAAGACGCAGTCGGTCACCAGCGCGCGCAGCTCGGGCGAGTGGTCCTCCGTCCCCAGCAGCACGTGCTCCACGAAGAGCGCCACCGAGAAGATGCGCGTCCACGGGCCCCTGAGGAGGCGCTCAGCTGACCCGGAGCCCGGGCGGGCGGAGGGAGACCGGAGTGTGGGGGAGGGGGCCGGGACAGGCGGAGGCGGGCCGGGGTGGCCCCATGCCGTGGGCCGCCCTCCACCATGTTGGTCTCCCCCTGGGCCCCTTGGGGACGTCTGCCGTGTGGCACATGCTGGGCCAGCCTGTGCCTGGTGAGTCCCGCTGCGCCCACGCCCGTAAGCCCAGCCCAGGACTGTGCCCCACCCTGTCGTCCTGCGAGGGGTCCTTTCCGGGTGCCCGCGGCCACAGCGGTCCTGCCCCCTCCCTGCACGCTGTCCTCTCCTCCTGGGGTCTCCAGCAGGAGGAAGGGGCCCCACTGGCAGGGCCCCTGGTCCTCCTTCCACTGAACCAGCTCACCTGACCTCGCGGATGAGGTCGCCAGCCCTGCCCGCCGGCGCCTGCACGTAGCCCTCGGAGCAGAGCAGCTCCACGGGCACAGCCAGGCTCTTCACCGCCCGCAGCCACGCCTGGGGGCTGGGCTTCAGCAGGTCCCGGGTCAGCAGCTCCGTGCAGGCCATGGCGGCCCAGACGTCCAGGACCTGCGGGCGAGTGGGGACTCAGCCGCTCTCGGCCCCTTTGCAGCTCTAGGTCCCATACTCCGAGGCCTGGCGGGCAGCCCCTCCTCGCTGCCCCGAACGCAGCAGGCTCTTGCTCCGCACAGGTGGAGCGTTTGGAGCGGCCGCCCCCCTCCCTCCCGCTTAGGCCTCCCATAGGGGCCCTACCATCTCGGGTCCGGCCGGGTCCTGGCTCTGGGCGGCTGTAGCCAGGCTGTGGAGAACTGGGGGGTGGATGGTCAGGATCCTGGAGAAGTTCTGGAGCCGGATCCTGAAGTGCTGGTAGGCCCGGTGCACCCAAGGGAGGGAGGGCTCCTCGGGGCTGCCTGCTCTCAGCTGCTGGATGCAGGACCACAGGGCCATCTGTAGGAGCTGGGGAGACAGGCCTTCAGGGGGTGTCTGTGCATCACACACAGTTACATACAGAGTTGCACACACACAGTTACACACAGGACACTCAGACACAGGACATAGTAACACACACAGTTACACACAGAACACTCAGTTAGACACAGGATACAGTTACACACATAGTTACAGACACACAGTCACACACAGAACACTCAGTTAGACACAGGACACAGTTACACACAGACAGTTACACACAGATACGTAGACACACTTTATTTTGTTTCAATATATTTTTTATTGATTTCAGAGAGGAAAGGAGATAAAAACATCAAAGATGAGAGAATCATGGGTCGGCTGCCTCCTGCACACCCCCCACTGGAGATCAATTCTGCAACCTGAGCACATGCCCTGACCAGGAATCGAACCCTGACCTCCTGGTTCATGGGTCGACATTCGACCACTGAGCAACACTGGCCAGGCATAACTTTCATTTTTAAAAGTAAGAGGATTTCCTTGATTCCTAAGCATACTGTATTAATTTATCACGTCGGTCACACGTGCTCCTCAAATAGGTCCCTTTCCTGCTCGAGGCACTGAGCTTTAAAGGGAGCCCACTTTCCTGCGGATGTTTCTGCTGCTGTCATTACCCCGTGGTGGCCGTGAAATGTTACTTAGCTCCCTGAGACACTGAGCACAGAGAAGCAGCGGCACCCCGGGGCCCGGGACCGCAGCCCAGGGGCAGCACTCACCTCCAGCGCCGGCTCCGTGGACACCTGCATGGTCAGGAGCAGGAAGTCCCGCAGGTAGAACAGCAGCAGCTCCCGCCGCGCCTCTGCAGGCAGCCCGGCGAGGAAGCAGCCCAGCGGGGTCTGCAGGAAGATCTCCTCCAGCTTCCCCGCCGGTCCCGGGCCCGGGCCTGCGGAGGGCCCAGAGCGGCGGGTGAGGGCCCGCCACGCTCCCCTCCCTCTGCTTGGGGCATGACCCCTGAGGGGGTCCCACCAATCCATGACAATCCCTTAATTTTTTTTTAAAAAAAGTGTATTTTTACTTATTTCAGAGAGGAAGGGAGAGGGGGAGAGAGATAGAAACACCACTGATGAGAGAGAATCATGGACCGGCTGCCTCCTGCACTGGGGATAGAGCCCACAAACCGGGCACATGCCCGACTGGGAATCGAAGGCACATGCCCTGATCGGAATCGAACCCGGGCCCCTTCAGTCCACAGGCCGACACTCTATCCACTGAGCCAAACCGGTTTTGGCTCGATCTGTATTTCTTTTCTTTTTTTTTTTTTTTAATATATCTTTTTGATTTTTTTACAGAGAGGAAGAGAGAGGGATAGAGAGTTAGAAACATCGATGAGAAAGAATCATTGATCAGCTGCCTCTTGCACACCCCCTACTGGGGATGTGCCCGCAACCAAGGTACATGTCCTTGACCGGAATTGAACCTGGGACCTTTCAGTCCGCAGACTGGCGCTCTATCCACTGAGCCAAACCGGTTTCGGCTAAAGGCAGTACTTTTATGTCAACTTTAAAAAGATTATTTTAGGCTGGTCGGCGGGCTGGGTGGTTGAGCGTTGACCTATAAACCAGAAAGCCATGGTTCGATTCCCCAACAGGGCATAGGCCCGGGTTGCGGGCTCGATCCCGGGGGGGGGGGGGGGGGGGGGCGTGCAGGAGGCAGCTGATCCATGATTCTCTCTCCTCATGGATGTTTCTCTCCCTCTCTCTCTCTCACTCTCTCTCCCCTCCCCCCCCTCTGAAATCAATAAAAACATATTTTAAAAAGGAAAAGGAAAGCAAAGATGAGGTCATTAAGAGGGGAATGCTGGTTTTCCTGAGCGCTGACAGCTGACCACTGGGCTCAGGAGGGACCGGACAGCGGCCCGACACAGGCCCTGTGCTCTCGTGGCCGCCGACACCTCCCCAGCTCCGGCCCTCGCTGGGAAGTCACGTGAGGATGGAGCGGGCTCGCCTGCTGTCCAGCACCCCCGCGCACCTGCGGCCGCCGAGATGTACTGCGCCTGCACCCACAGCTCCTCCACGTAGTCGCGGATCCGCCAGCTGAACGGGACGGCGCTGCAGGCCTCCCCCGGGCGCTGTGCGTAGCTCTGCACCAGGATGTGGGCCCTGTCGCTGTTGGACCTGCAGTCGGCATGAGAGAGGCACTGAGATACCAACAGGAGCCACCCACAGCCGGCCTCTCCACCCTGGGGGCCTGGGCTCCAGACACCCCAAACAGAACAAGGCAGAGGGGGGCCTGCGGGCCTGCCGGGACCGGCTGGGCTGGCTGAGAGAGGGTTAGTCTGGGGACCTGCAGGGTCTGTCCCCTCTGTCTCTCTGGGGTCCCGAATTCCACTGCTCTGCTCTCTTTACTCACCCTGCACCCCAGAATCTAAGCCCCCAAAGTGCCAGTGGAAAGCTTAGGGGAACCTGCGCCGTGCAGGGGTGGGCCTGGCCGGGGCTGAGCGGCTGCATGTGCAAGGGGCACGGGGCACCCTCCATGCAGCTGCGCTGGCAACACCTGCCGTGCCAGTGGCGAAGGAGGCAGAGGTCTCAGAGTCACGGATCCCGGGCCCTGTCGGCTGCGAGGAGCGACCATCTGTGGCTCTGAAATCAGTGCCTGTGCGTCCCATGCAGGACAGATATTCGGCCGCCACGCAGGGCTCTCCCCTCCCCCCGCCCAGCCCCCCTACACGGAAAGAAAGCCGCCGCTCACCGGGCGTCATTGGTCACCAGAGGGATGCTCAGCAGGTTAATGTCATTGAAAATGAACATCCAAAGCTCTCGGACCCAGGCCCGGGTGTTGGGCGTGGCCAGCAGCTCCAGGTTGCTATCCCTGTCGATGATGGCCACCATGCTGGCCAGCAGAGGGGTCACCACGCCCTGGACCCGCTTCCAGAGGGTGTGCCTGCAGCGGGCAGAGGGGCCGTCCAGGTCAGAGGGCCGCGGGCGGCGCATGGCCACCAGGGCCAGCGTCTCCCGTGGCTCCGTCCATGAGACGAAGCTCGCCATGCATGTCGGGTTGTTTGTACGGCGGAAAGCTGCCCTCTTCCCGAGCATCTCCCGGACGCCGAGACCCTGCTTCCCGGCGCTGTCAACAGTTTGGCTCAAACCCACAAAAATGCTTTTTAAGTTAACATGGGGGCAGGGCCACATGAACACACGTGAAAAGTCACGTGAGGATGGAGGAGGGCCACGTGAAGATTGAAGAGATGCGGTCAGGAGCCTCCAGAAGCTGAAGAGGCAGGAAGCACCTTGCCTGGACCCGCTGCCCTGGAGGGAGCCCAGCCCCCAACACCCTGATTTCAGGCCCTGGCCCAGATCGGAGGGCCCCTGCTCCTGCTGGGCGGCCAGTCCGCAATCGTCAGAGCAGCAGCCCCAGGAAACAGACCCTCTGTGCGCCCCCTTTTGGGGCTTTGAGCAGGTTCTGGGAGTCAGGGCTGACATTAACTAACGGCACAGAAGGGCTGCCGTGTTTCCAGAACCGCGTGTTCGTGCCCGTGAGGCTGGGCCAACGACCTCCTCTTTCCCAGCGAGAAGCCGTCTGTACACAGGGCTGAGCAGTTGTCCCTGGGAACAGCCAGCCCCTGCCGCTCCGAGGGAAGCTCAGGGCACCGAGCTCTCGTCTAGGAAATGTCTGTGAGCTCAGCGATCATCAGCTTCTTTTTCTTTTGTGAAATTCAAATTAAATGTAAATGGCCATGGCTTTATGAAGTCCCCCAGCCCCTGGCTCCTCGCCCGGCAGCCTGTGCACCTGCAGGTTAGGTGAAAGGTGGCTCTGACCTGCCCGCTGCCCGCCCGCCCTCACCCGCCGGCCTGCCACCCACTGCCGTGTGACCCGCCGGCCTGCCACCCACTGCCGTGTGACCCGCCGGCCTGCCACCCACTGCCGTGTGACCCGCCGGCCTGCCACCCACTGCCGTGTGACCCGCCGGCCTGCCACCCACTGCCGTGTGACCCGCCGGCCTGCCACCCACTGCCGTGTGACCCGCCGGCCTGTGACCCACCGGGGACCCGCCGGTCGCCCGCTCGCAGCCCGGGGCCGTGGTCCGTACCTGAAGGTGCCGGCCTCCTGCAGGGCGTCGGGGTTGGAGGCCTCCTGCGCCACCCAGTCCTTCCTGCCGAGCACGCAGCTCTCCTCCTGCCGCAGCAGCAGGTGGTGGAGGCGCACCTGGGCCGCCCGCGCGAAGGAAGCTGCGGGGCGGCAGGGGGACACGGTTGGCCTCACGCCGGCCCTCCAGCCCGGCCAGGACCGGAGGGGGGGCCTTCCTGGGGGGTTGCTGGGCGAGGAGCTCACCTTTGCCTATGTCGCCCGCATCCTCGCCCAGGAGGCCGAGCAGGATCTCCACGCGCCGCACGTTGCGCTGGCCATGCTCGCCGGGGTCCCGCAGCAGCCCCACCGCGCTCTGGATGCAGCTGCGCAGGAGGCTGCCGCAGTCCAGCGCTGGCCTCTGGGGACACCACGGAGCCGCCGTCAGCCACAGTCCCCCCACCCCGTCCCCATGCCCGGCTCCCCTCTGGACCCTGCGAGGGGTCGCATGTGCTCAGGACTCGGCCGGGAGACGAGCCCAGTCGGATCCTGTCCTGGGGTGTTGCCCGCATGCACAGCGGGGAGGGAAGAGCGAGGCCAACCGGCCACGGGGTCTGCTCCTCAGATCCCCGGCACCCGCAGCTTCCGAGGTCCAGGGAGCGAGCTGCACTCACGTGGCCTCTCTGGGCCTTGGAACCGTCCACCTCCCTGTCCGCCATTGCCCCGGGTTTGTCTGTGTCCACTTCCATCGCCTCCTCCTGGTCGCTCCTGGCCTCCAGTTCCTCCTCAGCTGCTGTGGAGGGAACCCCTCCAGTCAGGCCACTGGTGGCCCAGCAAGTCCCCGAGTGGGGCCCAGGCACACAGCTCAGCCTCAGGGCCCCAGGTCCTCCCCGGGAGGCCGCTCTTGGGTCCCGTGTGCTGAGGGTGTAGGGACCATGGCGCTCACCGCTGCGCCTTCTGCACCCACAGACCCCCCGGCTCTGGGGGAACCGCCCGCCGTGCGCCCAGGGCATCCCAGCACGTACGCTGGGGGTCGAACAGCTGGCTGATGGGCATGTCCTGCAGCTGTGTCACGTCGGCCACCATGGTCGTGGATCTCCGCAGGTCGTCGATGTGCACGGACTGCCACAGCCCTGCAGAGGCGAAGCCACGGGTCTCTGCGCCCTGAGCCGGAGGCAGGGACAGACCCCATCCCGCGGCCGACACAGCCCCGAGGGAGCCACTCGTGTCCTGGAATCTAAACTCCCAACCAGCCCGGCCGTCGTGGCTCAGTGGCTGAGGGTCGACCCATGAACCTACAGGTCACGGTTTGATTCCCGGCCAGGGCACAGGCCCGGGTTGCGGGCTCTGGTGGGGGCCGTGCAGGAGACAGCTGGTCCATGATTCTCTCTCATCATTGATGTTTCTTTCTCTCTCCCTCTCTCCCTCTCTCTCCTTCCCTCTCCAAAATCAATAAAAACATACTTTAAAAATGAAATAAATAAAAATAAAATAAAATCCCCCCCCCGACCCAGCTAGCATCTTCAGCTCCTCATCCCGACATCTGTGCCAGCCGGAGACCCCCTCGCGGCGGGCACGGCTGGGCCTCTCTGCTGCCTGTGGGTTATTAGGTGAACCGTTCTGTGCCGGTTCTAGAACGCCAGCCTTCTCACCTAGAAAACACCTGGTGAGCCATGAGGGAGGAAGGAGCGAGAGAGGTATAAAGTATCAGCGTGTCCCTCTGGTGCGTGGGGAACGCTTTCTCTGCACTTCCCATGTGGACACGGTGAGGCCCTGGCCGGTTGTTCAGTGGTTAGAGCATCTGCCCGAGGACCGTGGGGGCTGATTCCCAGTCAAGGGCACAGGTCCGATCCCCAGCCTCAGGGTCCAGGCCAGTGTGGGAGGCACCAACGATGTGACTCTCTCACTTACGTTTTTCGCTCTCTCCCTCTCTCCCGCCCACTCTCTCTAGAAGTTAACTGGAAAAACATGTGCTTGGGTGAGGATCAGCCAAAAACGGAAACATAAAAAAAACTGAATGGGAGGAGCCCGGATATGGATGCTGAGGAGCGCTGTGCACTGAGTAGCGAGCACGAGGTGGGTGCTCGGAGCGGGAACCAGCTGCACCAGACCCAGCCGCATCTGAGATGATTACTGTGGAGCCTAACACCAATGTCCTAGCTCAGACGTGCACCCGGAGGCCCCTGAGGAAGAACTCCACGCTCTTACGTAACCGCAGTCACCGACACATCTGTCCTACCTCCATGGAACCCCACGTAGGACGCGCCACTTTCCATCCGGGACAGCTTCGTGATGAAATAGACAGAGATGCAGGCCTTCTTTCCTTGTATCTTGTTGATTTCATTGATGGCAGAATACCTATTTTTTAAAACATATAAGCAAAACCAAAACAAATTTAAAAACAAACAAATGCCACCAATCGATGCAAAGATAAAGCCAGTGCCCAAACTGAAGGTGGGAAGTGGCTGGAGGGTGTCCTAGGAGCTGGCAGGTCCAAGCTCAGGGTCTCCCTTCTTCCAGTTTTTGTTTTTGTTTTTAATTGGTTTCAGAGAGGAAGGGAGAAGGAAAGAGAAACATCAATGATGAGAGTCAAGGATTGGCTGCCTCCTGTACACCCCACACTAGGGATAGAGCCCACAACCTGCGTGTCAGCCCTGACTGGGAAACGAGCCCTGATCTCCAGGTTCATAGGTTGACGCTCACCACTGAGCCACGCTGGCCAGGCAGCCTTCTTTCAGTTTTAAATGAATGTGCACCCTGGTGGTTATCCCTCTTCTGGGTGTGCGGGCCATCCCGGTGCCCCTCGGCATTTCTTCTGGATCAGAAACCCTCCCCAGCGCTCCGTGATGGCGTCGCTCCCCTCCCCAAGGGCAAGGCCATCGGGACTTTGCATTCCCAGCAGCTAGGTCCCAGGGAAGACAGCCAGGGGCCAGAGGGCCATAACACGAGGGACAGGGAACAGGGTTCTGAAAGCCTCGTATGTCCCGGACAAACACTATCAGCCAATCAAGAAATACAGATGAAATCACCTAAGTCCTGGCCTGCCCCTGGCCCTGCAATCATCCAAATCGTATCCTTTAAAACCAATCAGACCCAAGCAGGCCTGCAGAGCCCGGCCGGCAGACATCCCTTCACATCCTACGAGGGGCTAGCGTTTCCACTCCCTGCGTGTCTCCGTGTTGGTGTTCTTAGCCTGCCTCTCTGCTTCTCTTTCTCCTGTCCCTCTAGCCACCTGGGGACAATGGGAGGGAGAGCCGCTTATTCTCATTTCCGTGTGAGCCACCATCCTGTCCTGCCTCCAGGGAAGACACACACGCGCGCGCGCGCGCACCGGCACAGAGAAAGAACCGAGCGCACCTGGCCGAGGCGATGAGCTGGGCGCTGTGGACTCCATCCTCGAAGTCCGTCTGGATGATGAGAATCTTCCGCGTGGCCGTGCTCGCCAGGCAGCTTCTGGAACAGGAGGAAGCACACATCCTAAGCAGGTGAGAAAGCCCCCCGCCCCCTGGGAACTATGAGGGCTGCCATTAAACTGTTCAGGTGAATTCTCTTCCAAAGTGAGTGGGACCCAGCGGGGAAAGAATAAACCCCCGTCAACGCTGCCTGGTGAGGCCGGGGACCAGGACTCAGAGCACGACGCCCATCCAGGAGACAACAGCGGCGACAGGGACACACTGGAGGGTTAGCAAGTGTCCTTTTCCGCATCCCGTGTCCTCACGTTCGTTACCCAACGCTGCTGACAGCTCCATGGTCACTCCAGCCACACAAACAACAGGATGTGGCCAGGGCTGAGGACGGAGCCCGCAGGAGGGACGGCGAGGACGGAGCTGAGAGGAGAAACGGAGGGGACGGGGCCCGGAGGAGGGACGGCGGGACCTCACCGAACTTCTTTGAGGAACGAGTGCTCGGTGTCAAACTGCTGCAGCGACAGGATGGTGGGGTTCAGGGCCTGGCCGTTCACTTCCGATCCCAACATCTCACAGTCGTGACAGGTGAGCAGTCTGGAGAAAGTGGTGACCTGCGGGGTCGGGGCACGCAGACTGTTTGCATGTCTCCAGGGATTAGATCCCGGAAACGCGCGGACGGTCAGCCAGCACCTTCCATGGGCCAGAGTTTTTACAAACGAGGCCGTGCGGAGGGGAGCAGGACCCGGGACAGAGGCAGTGGAGGGAAGACCCCCTGTCCCGAAGATGGGGTCTCCTTCCCGGGCTCGGCATCTCCGCCTGCTTTGGGCCCCACTGGAAAGCCTAGCTGTCCCTTAGGGCTCACACACGTGGAGGCTCCTCCCTGGCGACCTTGCTTCACGTCCAGACGGCGCTCTCTGCCGCCACTGGGTCCCTCTGCGCAGTGCAGCCAGAACACTCCTTATGGGCGTGCTGCCTGGCCACTGCCGACCCTGCCCAGGGCTGGTCTTCCCACTGAGCTCCTGATTCCGACACCCAACCGCATGACAGTCACATCCTCTGGGGTTGACAGGGGCACCCAGTGGGATTTACCACCGCGCCCCCCGCCCAAACTCACTGCTCATTCCAGGATCCTCCATGTGATGGACTGGACCTCCAGCCATCCAGGAACAGCTCGGGAGTCATCCCCAGACTCCTCCATCTCCCACGGCCCTGACCCGGGACCAGGCGTTCTCTCTGCCAGCATGTTGCCAACTCCTTTCTGCCCATCCTCACTTACTTGGCAGGCTCCCAGCGGCCTCCACGCTGCTGTGCCCATTCTACGCCAGTCCCTCACCATCCGTCCCTCCCTCCACATGCCCTCGCTGGGGCCTCCTGGGCCGCTCACCCCACCTGGAGGCACTCTGGCTCAGCGCGTGAGGCTCCATTCCGGCCCCTCCTGGTCTCCTGCCCGGGCGCTGCCATTTCTCATCGACACTGTGATACTCTCCCAACCGCCCTTCCCAGTCCCTGGGGGGCCAGCTCTTAAAGATCCTGCCTGGCCCGGCCGGGTGGCTCAATGAGTGAGCGTTGACCTGGGAACCAGGTGGTCACGGTTCCATTCCCGGTCAGGGCACTTGCCCAGGTTGCCAGCTTGTGGGGCCTGTAGGAGGCAGCCGATTTGTGATCCTCTCTCATTATGGATGTTTTTCTCTCTCTCTCTGCCTCTCCCTTCCTCTCTGACGTCAATAAACGTATTTTTTAAAAAAAGTCTCAACCTGTCCTTTTCTGATTCCTAGACCCGGACCGGAATTGGCTGGGGAAGAGCCTCTGACTGCAGGGACCCAGGCCTCTGAGGCGGAAGGCGGTGAGGGTGGCAGCGCGGGGAGACAATCACCTCCGTGAAGACGGGGTGGTGCTCCGGGCGGGGCTCCCGGAGGTGAGCCTGCAGGAAGTCGGCGAAGGAGTCGTGCTGCTGCCCGGAATAGTATTCTCGCGACAGCGCCTGCGCGGCACTCTTGCCTAGCGCGGACGCGCTGAGCCGGACGATGGCGTCGGGCGTGGCGCAGTCCAGCAGCACCAGCTTGGCGTCCTCCAGGACCTTCTGGTAACGCTCGTGGCTCAGGGCCCCGGGCCCGAGCCGCTCGATGACCTGGAGCACCACCGAGGCACAGGTGTCCGCGTGGTAGCCGACGAAGACGTCGGAGGGGCTGTACCGGGCGTGGGCCCGCCCCGCCGAGACGTCGATGAACTTGTCCACCCAGCCCTTGAGCTCCTCCACCAGGCGCCGCTGCCACGGCTCCAGGACCGTGTTGAGGTCCAGGTAGTGCTTCTCCAGCCGGTTGATGAGGGGGATGGGGAAGTGCTCGCACACCACGTCCTTCTCCTCGATGACGATGAGGCGGAAGTCGGGGTGCACCCGGCACTTGACCCGGTGGGTCCCCAGGCCCAGGTCCACGTACTTCTGGCCCCCAAGGTAGACGTAGTACTGGTTGAGGGCATCGTAGAGGCTCTCGTAGAGGTTCTGCAGGTTGAGCAGCACCACCATCTTGCCCGTCTCCATGCAGATCTTCACGCGGTTGATGTTCCTGCAGACTTGCGCGTACTCCTGGTCCCGGGGGAAGCTGGACCCGAAGATGATCTCGGGCTGCTGGTCCTCGCCGAAGAGCATCTGCTGCAGGATCTGCAGGGCCACGTAGTTCCTGGTCAGCACCAGCAGGTAGCGGGACTCGGGGTCTCCGGGCCCCGCGCCCGGCGCCCTCCGGAGGTCGCCGCGCAGGTTCTGCCGGATCAGCTGCGGGGTGCTGACTTCCGCGGCGGGGAGCTTCGCCTCGGGCAAGTGGGCGGCGAAGACGTCCAGGGCCTGGATCTCATCTTTGCCACTGAAGTTCCGGAGCACGGCCTGCGCGATGTCTCGCGCGGAGAGCGTCCTGTTGGGGGCCTGGGCGGCGGCGAAGACCATTTTGATGAGGCTGTAGTAGTCTCGGAGCCCGAAGAACTCCTTGTCCTGCTTCGCGCACACCGCCTCGTAGGCTCTGGCCAGCGGCAGGAAGTACCCTTGGATCCGCCGCTGCACCAGGGGCTCGGACGCGCAGATCCCCAGGGCGCTCTCGATGAGCTCCTTCTGGCTGGGGCTGCCGCGGGACACGAAAATGCCCCGGTTCATCTTGGCGGGGTCCAGGGCCCAGTTGGAGACGCCGATGAAGCCCACCTTCTTGTGGGGGGCGGGGTCGCCTTCGATGCACCCGTCTTCCAGCAGCGGGTGCAAGGCCTTGAGGGGCATCTGGGGCGAGTCCTCGGCCAGGCCCACCTCGTCCAGCACCACCACGGACACGTACTGCTCCAGGTCCCGGCCCTGCTGCAGGCGGGCGCAGTGCTTGAAGGTGCCCACGATGCCCTGCGGGGTGGAGTGTGGGCTGCACTGGAACGACACCAGGTAGACCTGCTTCAGGCGCCGGAAAAGCTCCGAGGGGGCGGCCGGGCCCTGCATGGCGTCCGCCACGATGGTCTTGGCGAGGGACTTGGAGCTGCCGGGCTTGCCCACCAGGAAGAGCGGGATCTTCAGCTCGATGCAGATGACCATCATGAAGACGTTCTCCTTCAGGGCCAGGTTCTTGGCGATCGTTTTCCTCAGAGACACGCCCTCCAGGAAGAGGTCCTGCGTCCGCGTGATGGCGTCCAGCACGGCCTTGCTGCTGTCGAAGGGCGGCGGGAGGAGCCTGCAGATGGCTCTGCGGTAGGCGTCCTGCTTCTCCAGAGAGGCGTGGTAGCACACGCCGACGGCCAGCACCAGCGACCAGAGCACCGGGAAGCTCCTGGGGTTGGAGTCGGGGTCAGGGTCCGAGTCGGAGTCGGAGTCGGGGTCGGGGTCGGGGTCGGGGTCAGAGTCATCGGGCCTGTCGTTGCCGGGCTCGCCGGGCAAGGCGGCCAGCTGGGACAGGAGCATCTCGCTGTGGTCGTAGAACCAGCGGAAGACCCGCACGCAGCGCTCCACGTCCCGCAGGCTGACGAAGCTGCACTCGTTCTCCCGTCTCCGCATGAAGCACTGGGAGGTGTAGAGCACGTTGGCGATGATGATCTCATCCGCGGGGCCGATGGGGGTGCCGCCCACCAGCCTCCGCACAATTTGCTGGATGTACTGCCTCTCCGTGGCGTCGTTGAGCTGCCCGAAGTCCCACACCAGGGGCACCAGGCTGGGCGGCAGCGCGTGCACGCGGTACACCAGCTGCCGCAGCGGGGTGGCGCCCAGCCGGTCCGCCGTCTCCTCCGCGCGCACGCGGTAGCCCAGCCCGGCCGCCTCCAGGCGGGCGATCATCTCCGGGGAGTGCTTGCGGTAGGGGTTGCAGGCCGCGATGACGTGCAGGCCCGAGTCCTCGGCCAGCGGCTGGCCGCCCACCGTGCGGTCACACAGGACCTCCTTGATGCAGCTGATGGCGCCCGTGGTGTTGGCCTCGTCCAGGAACAGGACGGTGTCCAGCCCGTGCTCGCTCCTGTTGAGCTGGGCGAGGGCCTCCGCCGCCAGCACTTTGTCGTAGATCATGTCGGCGCTCGTCCCGCCGTGGACCTTGACCAGCTGCAGGGTCTCGGCGTCGGCGCCCCCGCGCCGCAGCTCGCTGAGGAAGCGGATGAGCCGCGTCTTCCCGCAGCCGGTCTCCCCCATGACGATGACGGGGATCCTGCAGCGGAAGCGCATCTCCACGGCCAGCATCTTCAGCATGTTGTCCATCGTGAGCTCGTAGGTGTCGTCGGGGTCCACGGGCCATTGGAGGCCCAGCGCCAGGCAGAGCCGCTCCAGCTTCTCGTGCCGGGGCAGCGCGTCAAAGTCCACGTTGAAGGGCACGCCCTGCAGCCGCAGCGCCTCGTACAGCTCCCGCGTCAGCACGGCCCTCCTGATCACCCTCTTGCTCTCGGGGTCCACGGCATCGAAGGTGCCCGTCTGGTTGGGCTCCAGGTGGAAGCCAATGAAGGTCATGGAGACGCGGTCCCCATTGAAGAACAGGTACGGGTGGGGCTCCGACTCCCACCGCCGGCGGAGAGAGAACGGGGCGATGTCCTCCTCGGTGAGCCCGTCCAAGGCGACCGCGTGCGCCCCGGGGCTCTGGTCCGACATGCGCAGCGTCGGGGTGGCGAAGTCCCTCGCCATGCAGATCATGAAGGTCACCACGAAGTCCTTGAAGCCCTGCAGCGTGTCCCCGACCACCTCAGGGTTGCAGAAGACGGAGGCCTCGCAGTCCCTGAGCTGGCAGTTCAGGAAGCGGGCGAAGTTGCACAGCTCCGCCCAGGACGGGTCGAGCACCCCGCAGTACAAGAGCAGGAGCTGCAGGCACTCCTGGGGGGTGCCCTCCACCCGGCCCTTCTGGTACGTGAACGTGTCCAGGTTCCGGTTCTGGCTCTGATGGAACCGCTTCAGATACTGGAAAGGTCTTTGGAAGGTTTCGCTGCAGAACTCCGTGGGGTCCATGCCCGGCTCCCTTGCGTGCAGCTCAGGGCTCAGCTCCATTTCCATCACTTCTTTGGGGGTCCGGCAGGTGACCTTAGGGAAGACGTCCAGCAGGCGAAACTGGGGGGCACGTGTCCTCTGGGAAGGAGAGAGGTGAAGAAAACCATTATAAGCTGGATTTCCCAACAGATGCTTCTGCCGGCCGGGTTGCTCAGTGGTTCAGTGCTGACCAATGAACCAGGAGGTCGGGGTTTGATTCCTGGTCAGAGCACAGACCCGGGTTACGGGCTCCATCCCCAGTGGGGGGGGTGCAGGAGGCAACCGGTCCATCGTTCTCTGTCCTCATTAATGTTTTTCTCTCTCTTCCTCTCTGAAATCCATTAAAAAGTGTTTTTATTAAAAAAAAAAAAGGGGGGGGGGGGAACAAACAAACAAAAACACACACATGCTTTTGGTGTTTGAACCTTCTGCGTACTCTATCGCATAGGCCTGCGTGAAAAACCATGTTTCTGGAAGCGATGCCTGCAGACACCCGGCCCCGGTGGTGCCCCGCACACTCAGGCTCTGTGGGAGCGGCCGTCCCACGAGGAGGTGCTTGCACCTGAGCCCCCGAAACTAGAGCTCCCAATTACGCATGAGTGCGCAAGCATCGAATCCCTTTTGCTGAGAAATCGAGGCGATGGCCCTGGCCGCTGTGGCTCAGTGGGCTGAATGTCGTCCTGAAAGGTTGCAGGTTTGATTCCCGGTCAGGGCACATAGCCAGGTTGCGGGTTTGACCACGGTTAGGGTTTCTGTGGGAGGCAACCGATCCATGTTTCTCTCTCACACAGATGTTTCTCTCTCTCTCTCTCTAAAATCAATAAAAATGCCTGGCTGGCATGGGTGCCCTCTTCCTTCATCTCTTCCCCAATATAAATAAGTTTTTAAAAATAAAAATAAAATAAATAAAGACATATCCTCAGGTGAGGACATAAAAAAACTTTCATTCCAGGCATTTAAAGAAAGTCGGACATTTCTTGTCTCACCCTGCACTCAGCCGCCTGGCTAAGGCAGAGGTGGGGGGTGGTGAGGATGCAGGAGGGAGCCCACCCCCCGACGGGACAGGCCCTGGGTATGCACCATCTTGGAAGGCTTCGTAGGCAGCGCCGAGTGCCCTTCCAGGATCTCGATGACGTATAAGTGGCTCGGGCTCCGAAGCCACATTTTCCCGCTCGAGTCCATTAAGTACTGCAGCACCAGGAGCTTGAAGAGAAACGCCCAGACCCCAGTCTGCACCTGGAGAGAGAACCACACAGTATTTACTCACAACCCCTGGCTGGTGTGGCTCAGTGGAGAGAGTGTTGGCCTCCGGACTGAGGGGTCCTAGTTTCAATTCCAGTTGGGAGCACAGACCCGGGTTTCGGGCTCGATTCCCAGTGAGAGATGTGCAGAGGCAGCCAATGATTCTCTGTCATCATTGATGTTTCTCTCTCTCTCCCTCTCCCTTCCTCTCTGAAATCAATAAAAATACAAAAAAAAAAAATATATATATATATATATATGTATATATATATATTTACCGAAAGACCAGCCCCCGCCCTGAGAACCTTGTTATTCTGTTCTTGGACACAATGGGACTGAATATCAAGTCATGCTAAAGAAATTCTTTTCTTTTTCTTTCTGTTTCTTTTTTTAATATGTGGGGGTTTTATTTTTTATTTTAGAGAGAGAAAGGGAGAGGGAGAGAGAGAGAATCATCCGTGACGAGGGTGAATCACGGATCAGCTGTCCCCTGCACGCCTCCCACTGGGGGCTGAGCCCAAAACCCAGGCCCTGGCCGGGAATCCAACCGTAACCTCCTGCTTCACAGGTGGACGCTCAACCCGAGCCAAGTGACCGGGCGATAAAGGCTTTTTATGACGGGAAGGAGGCGGGATGGGCAGAGGAGCCACTGTGTCTTTCCCGCCGTGGCCACTGGTGGCGACCCAGGCCCTCACCGAGGAGGTCACGTCCAGGTGGAACATGGCGGGGCTCGTCTGACACTTGGGGTCCAGGAAGGGCAGCAGGGAGCCCAGGACCTGGCTCTCGTCCACCTGCGGGTCCAACAGGCGGATGACTTTGAGAGGAACCTGCTTCCCGGGAAACTTTTTCTGCAGAATTCTGTGCAATCGCTTCACGTAGAGAGACTTTCCTGCAATAAAAGTGAGCGCGTGGAAATCGGGGCCTGGGCCTCGGGCCACGGAAGAGGGGAGATTTCGTGCAAGCCCTTCTGTGGGTGCACAACTCCACATGGATGCCACGTGGCCTGGGGTGGAGGGGCCCTGGGTTTCCTCGCTGTTTCCTGCTCTCGTCCCTGTTTCCCGGGACCAGTGGCACGAGGTGAGCGTGCCCTGCGTGTGCCAGGGATGCGCAGGACAGGAATGGGGTTAAGTCACCGGGGCGGAAACAGGCCTGGACTGAAGGGAGAATAGGCACCTACTTCCTCTCCAAAGGAGATCTTACCTCCCCTGCTCACGACCCACATCACCCCGAAGCGGCCAGTGCAGGGTAAAAACAAACAGACAGGAGCCCTGCCGGTGTGGCTCAGTGGATAGGGCGTCAGCCTGGGGACTGAAGGGTCCCAGGTTGCGGCTGGATCCCCAGAAGGGGGCATGCAGGAGGCAGCCAATCAGTGATTCTCTTTCAACATTGATGTTTCTCTCTCTTTCCCTTCCTCGCTGAAACCAATAAAAACATATTTAAAAAAGAATATAAAACAAAAAACAAGACAAACGGAAGCCCTGCCGGTATGGCTCAGCAGTTGGAGCATAGACCTGCGCACAGAAGGGTCTCAGGTTTGATTCCCAATCAAGGGCTCGTACCTGGGTTGCAGGTTTAATAACCTGGCCAGAGCAAGTGGGAGGCAACCCATCCCTATCTTTCTCACATTGATGTTTCTCTCTCTCTCCATCTCTCTCCTTCCCACTCTCTAAAGTCACTGGGAACAAGCGAACAGAAAGAGGCTGCTTGGAGAAGGGAGGTGGGTGGCTGTCAGTGTCCCCTCCAGCCCGGGGGACAGGGGAGAGCCGTCCCCCCAGCCGCCGTTATTACCGACACCCGCTCTCTCCGAGGCCACGATCCCCACACACATCCGGTCCTGGAAGACGGCGGCGGCCGACGGGATCCCCCTGGGGACCTGGTAGTGGTGGGCCAGGTAGTCCTGGGCGACCTTGAGGGGCGCCTGGGGGGTGGCGGGGACTCTGTGCTGGCTGAAGGCCGAGGGCAGGTAGCAGTGCTCCCGCTCGCAGTCGCAGACCAGGACGAGCTGGAAGTCCTCCCGGTGCGGCCCGGTGCACAGGCCGCGGAGCAGCGCCTCCGCCCGGCGGGCCACCTCGTAGCTCAGCTGGTCTGCGAACAGCAGGCTGTACACGCGGCGGCCGGGGGCGCCCGGGCTCAGGCAGCGGCGCAGCAGCAGCGCCACCTCCTCGAACGCGGTCCCCGGCGCGCACAGCAGCACCTCGTCGTAGGTGGGCAGCGGCTGCTCCGGGCTCTGCATGTACACGGCCAGGGCGGCCGGCAGCACCTCCGAGTGGCTGCAGACGATGAGGTTGGGCTGGCCGGCCTGCAGGCCTTTGGGGAGCCCCCGCATTACGGGGGGCCCGCCCATGGCCGCCAGGCGCGCCAGGCCACGGCCCAGGGCCTCCAGGTCCAGGCAGTGGGGCAAGAAGGCACGCGTGCACCCCAGGAACTGCTCCATGATGACCCCCAGCTTGTCCACCAGGCCGGACGCACTGAAGAGCAGGATGGGCAATCTCTCCCTCACCGTCCGCAGCTCATGCATGGCAGCCTGGCCATCGCCATCGCCATCGCCATCGGGGTCCCTGAAGGCCTCCGTGACGTCCCGCGGGGTGCACTGGCGTTTGATGAAGGACAGCATGGCGAGGGCGGTGGGCCCGGGCGGCTGCCGCGCCAGCTCCGCGCTCAGGTGCACCAGCTGCTCGGCCGTGTAGTAGTTGAGGTAAAAGTGCTCCGCTCGCTTCTGCGCCACGACCGCCTCCCACTCGTCCAAGAAGCGCTCCATCCGCCGGCACAGCGCCTCCAGCAGTGGGACCAGCGGCTCGCCCCCTCGCAGCGACAGCGGCGGCAGCCGGAAGTGCATGCGGACCGGCTCGGGGCGGCCGCAGTGCACCTGCACCTTCCAGGCCCGGAACAGGAAGCTCCCGGCGGAGTACAGGCTCAGGAAGGCCTGCACCAGCCTCTGCACATTGCAGAACACCTGTCACCGAGGGAAACGGGAGGTGGGCCTCAGGGGCTGAGCCAGACAGAGGCGGCAGCAGACCCTGAGCCAGAGGGCGGGGGCCCAGGCGGGGCTGCTCCCAGAGCCTGACTTCCTCCCTGCAGACCCTCTTCCTCAGGCCATCGGGCAGGAAGTGCAAATGGCTCTGTGGCTGAGCATCACCTGGAACCAGGAGGCCATGGTTCCATTCCCCGTCAGGGCACAGGCTGGGGTTGTGGGCTCCATCTCCAGTGTGGGGCGGGCAGGAGGCAGCCGGTGCATGATTCTCTCCCACCATGAATGTTTCTCTCTCTCTCTTCCTCTCCCTTCCTCGCTGAAATCAATAAAAATGTATTTTTAAAAAACATGCAAATGAACTTTAAAAGAAAAACCTTGTAACAAAATGGGGAGGCTGTACCAATGGGCCTCCTCCCACAGCCCCTTCCAGCACCCGCGCAGGCTGCCACCTGCGTGTGCACCTAGTTGGATTCTTGATGATCGGGGGACTCAGGGAGGCAATTTCAGTTTCTTTCTAAGGATTGTGTCCGAGTCCACGCCTCTCAGGGCAGCAGATTTAGGGACAGTGGTCTCTCGGGACATGAAGAAGGAATCACTAACCACGGGCCTATCACAGCCTGGCCGGCGTAGCTCCGTGGTTGAGTATAAACCTATGAACCAGGAGGTCACAGTTCAATGCCCGGGTTGTGGGCTTGATCCCCAGTGTAGGGTTGCAGGAGGCAGCCGATCAGTGATTCTCTTTCGTCTTTGATGTTTCTTTCTCTCCCTCTCCCTTCCTCTCTGAAATCAATAAAAAATATTAAAAAAGCAAAACAAACAGAAGGACCTGTCACACCTGAGTCGCCCCTCCGGGCCCTGAGTTTGGGTGACACGCACCCTGTAGACCCTTGGATTTCAGAGCAGGGCAATTCCTAGTGATCAAACCGAAACTCAAACCCTTCCGGCCATCCTGGGGACACTCGGCAGGGAGTCCCCCAGCCCTGACTGAAGAGCTGGACCCCACGGCTGGCCGGACGCAGACCCACCTCGGAGAACTCCTCCACGCCAGCGCTGTTGTGGTCTTTCTTGCCCGACATGAGCATCAGCTTGTTCATCAGCTCCTTCAGCTCTTCCAGGGAGTAACTGCGCAGCTCCTGGCGGCCCTGGTGGCTCTCGGGGAGCAGTAGATGTAGAACAGTGTCTGGGGAGACCTGCGGGACAGGACAGGTGGAGGGTGGTTTTCCAGGGGGAGAAACCCACCCCCATTGACAGCAGCCAGTCTAGCCCACTCTGGGTGTGGGTGTTCAGGGGAAGTGGGCGTGCCCAGTGTGTCTGTGGCCACACTGTGTGTGTGTGTGGGGGGGGGGGCATGATGTGGGCGTGGTCAGATATGGGTGTGTCGGGTGAGCGGGTATGTCCAGGAGTGGGTGCGGCCAGGGTGTGGGCGTGGTCATGATGTGGGCATGTCCAGGAGTGGACATGCCTGGGGAATGGGCACGTCTGTGGTGTGGGTATGCCCGGGAGTGGGCGCTCACCTGCTGGCCCTCGGCGGGCGCCTGGATCACATAGGTGCCTCTGCAGTTGATGGCTCTGGCCAGTGACAGCGACGAGCGCTCCACTGAGCCGTGGCTCTCCTTCACCGTCTTCAGCCAGCCCAGGTTCCGGGCGGAGTCCCGCTGTGAGATGGGAGAGAAAGCGGGCTGAGTTCTCTCCCTTCTCAGGTGTGGTCACCCCAGGCATTGGGGGTGCTTCCTCGTCCGCTTACTCCATTGCCCCCCGCCCCACAGGTCTGCTCAGGAGGCCAGTTATGGAGAGGGCTCTCCTCGGACCCGAGGAGACGAGCCTTCAATGAGGGGTGGGGAACCTCTCTTCTACCAAGGGCTATTTGGATATTATGACATCATTCGCATAATATAACTCATTTAATGTAAATTTACGTTGTTATGAGAAAACTTCTAGATTTATTGAATTTTGAGTGCCGCCTGGGGTTGCCTAGTAAAATTCCTTGTATTTCCATGCAGTTTGGATCCGACTTTGGGACACAGGTGCCGGAGAAAGCGTTTCCCTATGCGTGCACCACATGCAGCACGTGGGACTCGACACGTGGTGCGGGTGGTACACGGCTGTGGCCGAGCGCCACGGAGCCGTGCACTGGGAACGAGACTCACCAGCTTACTGGGCAGGTGCGGGTCGTTTTCCAGCGCCTTCCACAGCTCCTTCAGGTGTCGCTCGAACTCTCGGAAATCTGCGCTCGCACCCAGCTTGTAGAGCAGAGAACTGTAGCCCTGGACGGCATCGTGGAAGCAGGCCACGCGGTCCACGTCCATGTCATTCTCGCCCGCGAAGATGAACGCCAGGTCCACAAACACGTTCAACTCGTTGACCCCTTGGGGCAAGAGGGGACGGGTGAGCTGGGGCCATGCTGGGGTGGCACGAGGCTCCCACCGTGGACAGCAGTCCTGCGAGGAGCTTCGCACAGACACGGGGGTCCCCGGGGTGGATGCGCTGTCTGCTTCCCGCAGGATCCCGGGCGCCGCTCCACAGGCTCCTAACCGGAATGCCGCAGGCCAGGGCTGACCTGAGTGGCCGCGGGGCCCCGGCGCCGCCGTGGCTGTGTGTGCCTGGCCATCTGGTCCATGCCCCGTCACCATTGGTTTTTTTTATTATGTAATTCTCACCTGAGGACATGCTTTTTAAATTTTATTTTACAGAGGGAGGAAGGAGAGTGGGAGGGAGAAACATCAAATCGGTTGCCCCCACATGTGCCCCAAAGAGGGGCTCGAACTCACAACCTCGGTGTGTGCCCTGACCAGGAATGGGACCTGCAGCCTTTTGGTGCGGGACGATTCTCCAACAAATTGAGCCGCACCAGCCAGGCAGGGCAAGGTTCTAAAGAAAATGATCCCCCTTGTCCAGCTGGTGTGGCTCGGTTGAGCATCGACCTATGAACCAGGAGGTCACGGTTTGATCCCCGGTCAGGGTTCAGGCCCGGGTTGTGGCTTGATCCCCAGTGTGGAGCGTGCAGGAGGCAGCCAGTCCATGATTCTCTCCTCACTGGTGCTTCTCTCTCTCCCTCCCTTCCTCTCTGAAATCAATGAACTTGCATTAAAAAAAAGAAAGAAAATGATCCCAGGTGTCCACATAAACAATCAATGAACTTGCATAGAAAAAAAGAAAGAAAATGATCCCAGGTGTCCACACAAACACACAACGTGGGGGGACAGTGGCCAAGAACACAGCGCTTACACCAGAGAATGGCAATAGCTGACAAACTACCCCCAGCCACACTGGGCACCCGCCCTTTCCCCAGCCCGTCAGCTTGGGACGGTCACCCAGCGCCATCGGGCCCAGGCTCTCCCAAACCACAGTCCCGACCGTACCTTCGACAGACTCTCGGACCCAGTGGACAAACTCCCTGGCCAGGGCCAGCTCTTGCAGACACCGGCACCGGGCCTCGTCCAGGCCCTGCAGCAGCTGGATGGCAGAGACGACCTGCCCGTCGATCTGGCCCAGAGTCTCATCGCGAGAGTTCTCGAAGGCGTCCGTCTGGAAGACACGGCTCTGCTGGGGACTGGATGGAGCCGCTCACCCGGAGCCCCAGTCTGAGCAGGAACGAGGACCGCCCCACGGCCCTGGACCTCCCGGGACTGCGGCCGCTTTGATGCAGACGGTCAACGGGGGATCTCATCCCAGAGCTGGGCGCTGTGCCCCGGCCCCCGGCCAGGAATAAGCACCCTGCTCGGTGCGGACACTCAGCGTGCGCAGCAGCTTCACCAAGAGCCGCCCAGCACGAGCCTCCTCCTGAGTCCTGAGCAGAAAAGCGGCCCAGACCCAGGTCCCGCCCCAGCGCCGGCAGCTGGAGCTCACGCCTGTGTGTGTGTGTGCGTGCGAATGTGTATGTATGTGTGTGCCCGTGTGTATATGTGTGTGAGTGTGTGTGTGCGCATGCGCGTGCATGTGCGTGTGTGTGTGTGTGTGTGTGTGTGTGTGAGAGAGAGAGAGAGAGATTCCAAATCCTGTGCCAAATTTCCCTCCTCTTACCACCTGTCCACACTGCTGTGCGGGCCCCACTCTGTCTCCTAAACACTCGTCTTCAAAGAGCAGAAACTGAAGATCCATCTCCCAAGGGTGCTCAGACACCGTCCCCCCCTTCCGGAGCCCGGCCTCCGCTCTCCGCAGACACCGCGACAAGAGGGCCGCGCGGTCACCCTGCCCCCTTGACCCCACACAGGGGCGGTCACACCACAGGCGGAGGGCCAGGCAGCCGCTGCGCATTCAGCACCGGGCGGAACGCACACAGGCAACTCCCATCCCGGCCTTCAACGCCAGAGCCCGGGGCTACCGGGTGCCTGAGCTGGGGCCCCACCCGCACCCAGGGGTCCCTGGCCAGTCACTCACCATTCTCAGAACAAAGTCGAGAAGACTGAAGTCCCCGGTCAGGCCCAAGGTCTCTTTGACATCCAGGATGACCCTGGCCGCCCTGGCAGACCGATGCAGGTGGTGGTATTCCCTGACCTGCTCCACTCGCTCCTGGACCCAACCCCCTGGGTCGCGGGGGTCCAGGGCACACATGACGCGGAGATCGGAGGTGAGGTCCTCGTATTTATCCACAAAGACGCTGAAGGTGTCATGCACCTCCCCGAAGGTGACCTCTCCGGCCTTCAGGTCCTCGTACAGCCTCCTGAACTTGCAGAGGCAGGGAAGGTACAGAGCTGCATGTGCACCCTCCAGGTCCAGGAGCCGCTGCGGTCTCTCCCCCTCCCCCTCCTCCGCCTCCTCTTCCTCCTCCTCCTCCTCCTCCTCCTCCTCTTCCTCTTCTTCCTTCTCCTTCTTCTTCTTCTTCTTCTTCCGCGTGCCCCACGCCCGGGCGGCCTCTGCCCAGAAGGTCTGGAAGACGTGGCTGTCCTTGAGCGAGTCTATCCTCGTGGCCATTTCTCGGACGCGGGCGCTCAGGCGGTAGTGCGTCGCCCACTCTGTGGCACAAGGGGTGGGGTACAGCTGTACCATCACCGCCTCGTTGAGGCGCTTCCGGCCCAGGTCCTCGGCGTGCCGCTCCGCGATCTCTCTGCAGTCCACTGCGGAGCCAGAGAGGACGTCACTCCCACTGGGCCTCTGGCGGGACTCCCCCTCCCCCTCGCTGCTCTTCTTCGGTTTTTAAAATGTATCTTTTTATCGATTTCAGAGAGGAAGGGAGAGGGACATGGAAACATCAATGATGAGAGGATCATGGACTGGCTGCCTCCTGCACGCCCCTCCCTCACGCCCCCCACTCCCCGCACTGGGGATCGAGCTCACAACCTGGGCATGTGCCCTTGACCAGAATCGAACCCTGACCTCCTGGTTCACAGGTCAGTGCTCAGCCCTGAGCCGCTGGCCGGGCCCTCACTGCTCTTGAGTTAACTCTAGGGAACACACTCACTGGCATAAGAATCCAGACTCCCCCTCCTGCTCACCAATTTTCACGACAAATAAAAGCTGTTGTAAGTTCTGGGTGAAGAGGATGGGTTTAAAGAAAGGCACCCGTTGAGTGCCCTCCCCACACCCCACTTCGACACCAGAACTGTCTCACAGGGCACGGGGAGCAGAGAAGCCCTGAGAGCCACGCCCTGCGGGATGTGACAGTGGATGGGCCCGTGGGAAGCGGGGCCCGAGGCCTGGAGCGTGCAGCCCCAGCCGCTGTGGGGGCGCTGGAGGCCCGGCGGATTCCTGCTAGGGGAGCTGGACTGTGGGGGCGCTGACGAGGCCAGGAGGGGACAGGCTGCTTCTCACCCCACCCCTTCGCTATGGCCGCCCTGCTCTCCCTCCGCCAGCCTAGTAGCAGCAGGAGGTCATATTCCCGCCAGGACCCGGAAGGTGGGGACCAGAGGTCTCAGGTCCTTGAGGAATTAGGGCATCTCCAGACATGAATGGCACTGAACTTGGGGAGTCAGAAAGAGGAGGGCAGAGGACGGGGGCAGGGGGTAGTGAGGGGGGTAGTAGGAGGCCACGGTCTGATTCTGGGTCAGGGTACATGCCTAGGTTGTGGGCTTAATCCCCAGTGGGAGATGTGCAGGAGGCAGGTGACCAATGATTTCCTCTCATCATTGTTGTTTATATATCTCTCTCCCTCTCTCTTTCTCTCTGAAATAATATATACACTGGCCACTCAGTGTATATCCTATATAATCCTATATAATAAAAGGCTATTATGCAAATTGTCCCCTTGACCAGGAGTTCGACCAGCAGGCAGGCCAGCCAACCATCCATGTCCCCTCCCCCTGGCCAGGCTGGCCAGAGCCGAACCATGCACGAATTCATGCACTAGATTTCTAATATATATCCTATTTGATAAAAGAGCAATATGCAAATTCATGATCACTCCTCTACATTCGCAAGCCATGCCCACCAGCCAATCAGGAACAAGTATGCAAATTAACCCAACAAAGGTGGCTGCGGCCATGGACACCCTGTTCAGCCCAGGCCTCCACTCAAGGCTACAAAGTTTCAATTATAGAAGACAAATAAATCCCAGATACCTGGGACTCTGCTTGGGTCACTGAGGGGCATGGCTTGCCTGCAAACTACCATAGGCCCCTTACCCAGGCCACCCCTCGCCCCAGGGAAACCCCCAATCTGATTCAGGACACCTTTCAGGGCAAACCAGCTGGCCCCCACCCATGCAGCAGGCCTCTATCCTATCTAATAAGAGTAATATGCAGATTGACCTTCACCCCAACACACAAGATGGCTGCCCCTATGAGATAAATACCGAAAAGCACAAGGCAGCAGCCCCGATTTGCTTAAAGTGACCGCCTTGCAGAAGCCGCCCTCGGAGAGCACGCCCACGGGCACATTCCCATCGGGACCTGCCCGACCCGTCACCCGGTGGCCGCAGGTCGGATGCGCGTCACCTTGCACCCAGGGCTTGGCCGCCTCGCACAGCTTCAGCAGGCTGTCCACGCGGCCCCGCTCCTCCTGCAGGAACCGCAGCGCCTCCCACCTGTAGTCCAGCACTTTCCGCATGTCGTGCTGCTTCTCCTGCGGCGAAAGGCTTTTTCTCTCTGGCAAAGAAAAAAAAAAGTGACCCAATAGAACAAGCGAACCGATCCTTCTCCGTGGCAACCGTCTCTTCCCTCTTCCTGGATGCACTGCACGCTCAGGGCCTCGAGCCCAGCCCGTCTGGCGCTGCGTTCAGCAGCGTGGGCCGGGCCGGTGAGCACCAGGACTTGGTCACGGTTTGAACACTTTCCTGTTCTATTTTCCCGAGGATTAGACACCACGTGACACAAAACGCCACGTCCAATTCCACGCGGAATCCCGCTGCTCTCCACAAGAGTCCTGGGACCACTGACGAGACCCAGGGGGTTCGGACATTCCAGGGAGCCACCTGGCGAGGTTCACTTCCTGCCGTCGGGGGGGACTGGGCGGCCTACGGAAATGCACGCCCCGGGCCTCAGGATGAGGGGCGTCCGCCTGGCCAGCTGCTTTCCACCAGCCGCAGAGGGTTTTTATAATAGAACATTCTCGTCAATGTAGCTCCCGTTTTCTCAGAACGTTGGGATCGTTTTAAAAAATAATAAATTAATCAATCTTTTGTTTTGTTTTTTCCCCCCAAAAAATAAAAGAAACCATCCTGTCACTCTCGTGGCAAAAAGAGCCCCTCAAAGACCAGCCTCTGGGAACCCCTGAGCGCCCCTCCCCCCGCCCCCATCGCGGGGCCCGCCCTCACTCAGCTCCCAGATGTCCAGAAACCGCGCCCCGTGGCTCCAGATCAGCTCCAGCTGCCCCACCAGCACGGCGCCGCTCAGCAGGTCCTCGGCCACTTTGGTGAAGACGGAGTCGGCCGTCGCCATCAGCTTCTTGCCGTCCTCCGTGATGTGTGTCAGGATCTTCTCGTTGGTGCCTGCCCAGGGGGAGGACAGAGTCTAAAACCCGTGGGGCTCCCCTTTCTGGCCGGCTCCCCCCACCGAGCGGAGGGCTCCTGGAACCTCCCAACCGCCCGGCCCCAGCGCCCAGGCAGCAGGAGTAGAGGTCACACTCAGGAGGCATAGGTCTGACACGCACTCCCACGCACCGAAAGATTCCATCCCGGTCCATCCCGGTCAGGGCACATGCTCAATCCCCAGTGGGGGCATGTAGAAGGCAGCCAATTTATGTTGCCCTCTCATATTGATGTTTCTCTCTCTCCCTCTCCCCTCCGTTCTCTCTGAAGTCAATGAAAACATTTTTTTTTTTTTAATGAAGATCTATTGTGCTGGCCGGAGTGGCTCAGTGGCTAGACTAGAGCCGTGGTCAGCAAACAGCGGCTCACGAGCCACATGGGGCTCTTTAGCCCCTTAAGTGTCCTAACGCCACTTCTTCAAAATAGACTTGCCCAGGCCAAAAACCGACCTCTGCGCCTGGACCACAAAGTTTCAATCGCACTGGATGTGTGCGCCCGCACGTGGTGTTTTGTGGGAGAGCCACACTCAAGGGGCCAAAGAGCCGCATGTGGCTTGCGAGCCGCAGTTTACTGACCATTGGCCCAGAGTGTCAACCCCATGGACCACAGTAGCTCAGGTTTGATTTCTGGTCAAGGGCATGTACCTGGCTTGCAGGACCCTGGGAGGCAACCGATCGATGTGTCTCTCACATCAACGTTCCTCTCTCTCCTCTCCCCTCCCTCCCTTCTCCTCTCTCTAAAAATCAATGGAAAAATATCCTCGGGTGAAGATTCTCAAAAGGAAAACAAAGAAAGAAAAAGGGATCCTTCAGGGGGACTTTGCTCCCAGGCCAGCTGGGAGGGCACAGCAGCTGGGCACAGCCGTGCGCCAGGGACGGCCCATGGGCGGCCTCACCCACGGACAGGGCCCCGCCCTTGCTGGGCCCTCCAGCCAATCGGCTTCCTCGCCAGACATCCGCCCACTCTCCCCGCGTCAGGTCCAACGCCCACCCCGCACAGGTCCAAGGGACGCGAGTGGACACCCGCGGACGCACCGTAGAGCTTGAAGAGGTGCGTGACGTCCGGGCCCGTGAGCAGGTACCGCAGCACCTCTGCCAGGTCGTCCACGGCCTCGCCGCGGCGCCGGGGCCAGGACTTGGTGATCACGGCGGACACGAGGGTCCCGAAGCGGCACAGGTCGCTGTGGGAGAGGCCCTCCAGGATGCTGACCTGCGACTAAGGGGAAGAGGAGGGGATGGGAGTTCAGGAAGGCGCGCGTCTTTAGTTGGTTTGTGAATGACAGTTGTTACCCAGTCGCGCTTCAGAAATCGTTTGTGACTGTCTTACAGGCGCCAAAAAAAAGCTAAAGAGAAAAATGCTTCCCTTTCCTTAGGGACTTGGCTTCGCTGTGAACTGTGTCCTTGAGCGGTGACCCCCGGAGACAGGGAGATGGGGGCCCGCAGGCAGGCCCACCGCTGCTCCACCTGCACTGTCCTGTCCTGTCCTGTCGTGAGAGCACCGCACGGAGCCACAGTAGACAGGGCACCTGCGCTTTGCATCCCCGACCCCCCATCTTCCCTCGGCCACCACCTCCCTCCCCCTGCACACATGCCCCATCAAGACAAAATGCTTTCCTTCTTTAGCTGCAAAGTTTTAACCAAAAGTTCCAGTGGTTAGTAAAGGGGGAAGGAGGGGCTTATAACAGGTACTTTCTGATATTTAAAAGGATAAAAGGAAAAAAGTAAATAAAAGGATAAAAGGGCCCTGGCCCATGTTGCTCAATGGTTAGAGTGTCGGCCTGCACACCAGAGGGTCTCGGGTTTGACTCCCAGTCAAGTGCCCATACCTGGGTTGCAGGTTCCCTTCCTGGCCCCAGTCAAGGTGTGCGCAGGAGGCAACCAATCGATGTGTCTCTATCTTCTCTCTCCCTCTACTTTCCCTCCCGCCTCCCTCCCTCTCTTCCATTCTCTCTAAAATCAACCAGAAACGGCTGAAACCGGTTTGGCTCAGTGGTAGAGCATCGGTCTGCGGGCTGAAAGGCCCCAGGTTCGATTCCGGTCAGGGGCATGTACCTTGGTTGCAGGCACATTTCTGGTAGGGGATGTGCAAGAGGCAGCTGGTCGATGTTTCTCTCTCATCGATGTTTCTATCTTTCTCCCTTCCTCTTTGTAAAAAATCAATAAAATATATATTTTAAAAATAAACAAAATAAAATAGAATCAACCAGATTTGATCCTCAGGTGCAGATTAAATAAACAAACAAGAGGATGAAAGAAAGCCTTCTCCACTGACTTGTAAAAAGAATTAAACACCAAATGGGATTTATCCCAGGGAGGAGATGTGTGAAGAACATAAAGAACACACAACGTAACACTTCGTCTCAACAGAAAGAAGTCACATGGTGGTCGCAATAGGCTGAGGAAGGCACTGGGCCCAACCCAAGTCCTTTCCTGAAGGGTCCCCTGGGGGTGGAGGCACTCCCTCCGGGAAGGGGCCTGTGGTCTCCGGCCCAGCTGACCCCCACCCCCTTGATGAGGAGAGAAACAAGACGCGGGCCCTTCACTCCGCTCAACGCGGCCTGGACGGGCGTGATAGGCGCCCGCTTGGAAGGAAGAAAGGCCATTCACACGTGGCATGAGCTTCTGAGAGAGAACCCCAAAGAGCACACACAAGCACACACACACATGCCTGCACACACACATGCTTGCACGCACATGCCTACATCTACACACATACCCACCCAAATGCCTACATGTGTGGGCATGTCTACAAACATATCTACACATGCCTACATGTGTGTGCGTGGCTACACAAGTGCGTATGCCTGCACGCACGCACAGCTACATGCTCCCACGCGTTGGGGACACCGCCGGACGGGAGGCCACACGTCACAGCGGCGCGCTGCGGGCATCTGAGCGGCATCTCCAGGAGCTGGCCCAGGTCCCGGATTCCAGAACCCGCCCTGCCCCGGCTCAGAGGCAGCGGGCCGCGTCAGCCCTTCCCGCCGACCTCCCCGCCGACCTTGGAGGCGGCGGGACCCTGAATGCACCTGGTGGCGCTGCTCACCTGGCAGGCCGAGCTGACGGCCTCGATGGCGCAGTTCTCGAAGCACCTGGACACGCTGTCGTCAGCGCCCGCGGCTGCCCAGGCCGTGCTGCAGTAGGCGGCGATCTGCGCGCGCGGCGGCTCCTGCGGGGCGCAGGGGGAGCCTGGGGGCGCGCTCCGAGCCCGGGACACCCATGCCCAGAGGTTCTCACTTTCCCGTCCCCCTCCCCGTTCCCCCTGACGGGACCTTCCTCCCCCCACACTCAGCCGTCCTCACTGCCCCAGCGCCAGGCCAACAGCAAGACCACATGCAGGCGCCACGCCCCTCAGCAGAGGAGGCGCCAGGGCTGCCATTTGCAGCAATGGGTGAGTTTTGCCAGGCTGGCGGGGCTCAGGGGCTGAGGTCAGGGGTCGATCCCCGGTCAGGGCACACGCCCAGGTAGTGGGCTGGATCCCCAGTGAGGGGCGTGCGGGAGGGAACCAGTCGACGTGTCTCTCACATCCTCTCTCTCTCTCTCTCTCCCCCCCCCTCCCTTTCACTCTCTCTGAAAATCAAGGGAAACATCCTGGGTGAGGAGCAACAGCAGCAGAAAACCAGCCTGGAACTCCCGAGGGCCGTGGAGCTGAACTACCCCATGAGCGGGTCCGAGCCCCCACCCCCGCCCCGTCTCCGGGTTTGAAGGCGCCGTCACCACCGGCCTCTCAGGGCCTGCATGTGCCTGGGGCTCCCCTAGTGACAACCCCTGCCCCCCGTCATTCTCTGGAATTCCATCCCGGAGCAGCGACGTGGCGGGCACAGGTGTCGGGTCCCCTGACCTGCCTTCGCCCCGAGAAGCATGGCGCCCACCGGTACCTGCTGGATCCGCCCCGCCAGGTCCCCCAGCAAGGACGCCTTCCAGCCGTGCTCCTCGGGGAAAGGGAGCTCCACCAGCTGCCGCCACACCTGCAAGGCACAGGCCAAGGGCAGGGAGTGCCGCGGCCCGTCTCCCATCGGCTGTGGGGACGCGGGCGCTGCCCTGGGGGGGGGGGGGGGACACCTGCAGGCAGAGGGGCCGCTGTCCCTGGGCCCAGGCGGGGCAGCCACCTCTGCCCGGAACACGAAGGCCTGGGAGCCACAAGGCCTTCGCGTGCACCTGGCTCTGACTGGGGACGAACCCTCCTCCATGATTTGTTCTGAAAAATATTAGGTTCCCGCCTGCAGCGGGGCTCAGGGCCGAGCGGCAACCTGTGAGCCAGGTCAGGGTCGATTCCCGGTCAGGGCACAGGTGAACGGGTTGCGGGCTCGAACGCACTGTGGGGCGTGCAGGAGGCAGCCGATCCATGATCCTCTCTCATTATGGATGTTATTCTATCCCTCTCCCTTCTTCTGGGAAATCAATAAAAATATGTTCAAAAAAAGAAAATAAAAAATGAAAACCCAAAGGGGAGAGGCGAAGCTTCCCCTGCGGTGCCTTGCCCAGCCTGGCGGAGGCCCTGCCCGCAAGCCCAAGGTGGTACCGTGAGCCTGAGGCCCAACCCATTGCCGCCCTCCCCATGGCCGCCCTGCCACGGCCCTCCCTGTGGTCAATGGGTCCGCCCACCCCCACCCCATCCTTTGCCACAGCCATGATTCTATTCCACGTCTGTCGTCCTGGAAACCCCAGGGCCCACCTTGGGGCTCAGGTCTCTCTCACTTCAGATGCCATTCTGCCCAGCCTCCCTTCAAGCAGCACCTGCTTACACTCTTTCCTTCCACCTTCAACATCATAAACTTTATTCATAACCTCAGCATGGAGTCAGGCCGGAGTGCAGCCCCGCCCCAGAGCACCTCCCCACAAGTCTGCCCCTGGGGGCTCCGGCTGGCAGCCTGACCAGCTCAGATCCCGCTGGGGGGAGGGGCCTAAGGCCCGGGCCCAAGACAGACCCCCACTGAGGTCCCCCAGGACAGAGACACCCGCCGAGGTCCCCCAGGACGGCCACCGCCGAGGCCCAGTGCTGGGGTCGCCGGCTCACCTGGATCTCCTGGCTGTAGGTGAACCTGACGGGTGCGGCATAGAAGTTGCTAAACATGCTCTTCTTGAAGGTCCTCACGAGCCACGCCTTCGTGGTAGTCAGGGCTCCCTGGACCACGGCCCCCACGGAGGCCCTGGTCCCCGTGTCGCTGCCCTGTGCCTCCGTGGTGTCCTGTGAGCAAAGACAGAGACTCGTCCTGGTCCGGCCTCTGCTGCCGCTAACATTCAACTGGAGGGGCGTCCGGCCGGCCTGGCTCAGGGGCTGCGCGCCAACCATGAACCAGGAGGTCAGGGTTTGTTCCTGGTCAGGGCACAGGCCCGGGTTGCGGGCTCCATCTCTGTGGGGGGGTGGGGGAGGGTGCACCAGGAAGCAGGTCCATGATCCTCTCATTGCTGATGTTTCTCTCTCCCTCTCCCTTCCTCTCTGATGTCAATAAAATTTATATTTTTCTACAGCATGGGGAAAAGCTCAGTGGAAAAGACCGCCGTGGACAGGCATTGGGGGTGTCACCTGCCGCCCGGCCCCCTGCTCTGCTCTGTCAACAATCTGCACGGCGACTCCCTCCCACCACAGGAGCCGAGGCCAGGTGCATGGCTCACTGGCATCCTCACGCAGAGCCGCGGGGAGCCGCACGGAGCGGGTGACCAGTGGCCGCTGGGCCACCCCAAGCCCCGGCGTCAGCCCAGCCCGTGAGCGGGGGCGCTGGACGCTCCTCAGCCGCCCGGGCGTGCCCCACTCACCGCCACCGGTTTCAGCCTGATGACGCGGCAGATGATCTCGGCCGACGAGGCGGGCAGCACATGAGTCTTCCAGTCATTGCCGAGTCCGCAGACGGCCTCGTGCAGCTTCAGGCACGCGGTGAGGTAGGAGGGCACCGAGGGCGCCTCGAGGACCCTGCGCAGCAGAGTGACGGGAAATCATGGTCCCGGGAAACAGTGCCCGCCGCCAAGGCACGCTGCTCCGGGTGAACACCCCAGGGGAGGCACCTCCTAGGCATAGCGTAACCGCAGGGCAATGCCGCCCATCACCAACTTGTGACCAAGACAGAAAGCAAATAGCCCGGCCAGCCTGGCTCAGTGGCTGAGTGTCGACCCAAGAACCAGGAGGTCTGGGTGTGATTCCCGGTCAGGGCCTGGGCCCGGGGTGCGGGCTCGGTCCCCAGTGTGGGGCCTGCAGGAAGTTTCTATCTCTCCCCCCTCTTCCATCCTCTCTGAAATCAAGAAAAACATATTTATAAACAACAAAAAACCAGGATGATCACATCAGTAACTCCAAGAAGGGGGATGTGCGTCGGGGGGCCCTGGGATGGCGGCGGCGGCTCTGGGACACCCGGGGGCACCACGCGGCGATGGGCGGCCTGGGCTTCGCCACTTACTGGTCCTGAAACATGTCCAGCAGGTGCAGCAGCGTTTTCAGCGTCTTGTCCACGTCCTGGGGCGAAGGGAAGACACAGCGGATGACTCGGCACCGCAGTCTCCGCTGAAACGGGCGCCCCCACGAGAGCAAAGCCAAGCACGCACCCTGTCCTCTGGGTGTGTTTTAAGGTGCTCAGTGCTCAACCTGACCTCCCACGAATAAAAGGCGGGGCTTAGAGTCCTACAGTTGTTCCCACCCTCGGAAAGGGAGGGAAGATGGCAGCCGTCCCCATGTGCCCCCCGCCTGGCGGACATAACCAGGGGCGGCGGGGGTTTACTGAAGCGGAAGAAACAGGCAGCTTCCCAGGGCACAGTTTCTTCCTTTAAAAGACTATTTGTCACTGACTTTTACAGAGCAGAGGGCGAGGGAGGGAGAGACATCCATCAGCTGCCTCCTGCACGCCCCCCTGGGGATGGAGCCTGCAACCCAGGCCTGTGCCCTGACCCGGAGCGGAACCATGACCTTCTAGTTCATGGGTCCAAGTTCAACCCCGGACCTATGCCCCCGGGCGCAGTGCTCGGTTTGTAAGGAGCCCCGTCAGGTTCCCGGGAAGAGGACGCAGGGGACAGACCTCCGGGTTTCTGTGGGAGACGTTCTTGAGCCCTTGCAGCCGGAAGCGAGTGCCCACCAGGCAGTCCAGGACGCGCGCCGGAAAGCGCGCCAGGTAGTCAGTGAACTCCTGCAGGTAGGCGTCCAGGCTGCTCAGCGGCAGCAGGCTGAACCAGGAGCGGAACAGGGCCTCGTCCACCCCCAGCAGGTGCTTCTTGCTCACCATGAACTGGAGTAAGTGCTCCCTGCGGAGGGAGAGCAGGGGCGGGAGATGGCGCTGAGTGCCACGCAGACCTGGAGGAAGTCCGCGTTTTAAAAGCAGCCGCCGGGCGAGGCTCAGGGGTTGAGTGTCGACCTAGGAACCGGGAGGTCAGAGCACAGGCCTGGGGTGCAGGCTCGATCCCCAGTGGGGAGCGTGCAGAAGGCAGCCGATCCAGGATTCTCTCTCATCCTTGATGTTTCTCTCTCTCCCTCTCCCTTCCTCTCTGAAACCAACAAACACACATTAAATAAAAATAATGTTGGTGCTCAAAGGTGGACTGAAAGGAAGGGATGCACCTTGAAAACTCGGTGCGAAGTGCAAGGGACCCCCATGTGGTTCCCGGACAGGACGACCTGGCTGGTCCCGCCCATAGGGACAGGACGCAGAAGGAGGCGTGGGGTGGGGGGCAGTGAGCGCCTCACAGGGACGGCGTTTCCATTGGGCGAGGAGCTCGGGTGTCCTGTGAATGTGCTTAATCCGCGGAGCTGTGCACGGAAAGCGGGGAGCCTGGTAAGTTCTGGGTTCTGCCTTTTTACAATAAAAACAGAGAGCTCAGCGTTGCTTCCAGCTCCATTGAGGCGGCTGATATGTAGCATGCGCCACTGGGGGGGTGGGGAGGGTGATATCCTTGTGTGCTGCATCGTGTCCGAGCCTGTCCTCATTCCCTCTCGGTGGCGAGCACGTCTGAGATCCGCTCCCTGGGATTCCTTCCAGGGCCGCCCAGACGTCCTCGGTCTGAGTCCCGGGCTGCCGTGCGGGGGGCCCGGCGCAGAGGTGGAGCACCGGCAGGATGCCCACCCAGGAGCTCACCGCCAGCTCCCCCTGTGCAGCTCCCGGGACGCCTTCCAGCTGGAGGTCTGTACCTCTGACCAATACCCACCCCTCCCCCACCCAGCCCCCGTAACCAGATTCTCTCCGTTTCTCGAGCCCGGCGTTTTTAGGTTCCACAGATGGGTGATATCACACAGCCTTTGTCCCTCTCGGTCTGACTCTTCAACCCGGCGTCACGCCCTCCATCTCCTCCGGGCTGCGCTCCGTTTCCTACCGACACAGCAAGGGGCCTGCACCCCACGGGGACGCACACTCCTGTTTCAACGGGGCCCAATCGCAGCCAGGAGCCCACTCCCTCCGGTCACTATTCACTCCCCATAAGCTGGGGCCGGAGCCCCTCAGATGGGGGGTGCAGTTTCTCGGACAAAAGGCAGCGCCATCAGGGCTTTGGCCTGCCTTTGCGTTTTCTTTGACTTCAACTCAATGTCTGCTCTTAAACAGGCTCTGCCATCTCCCCTGCAGACCGTTTTCCCGCTCCTCTGAGCAGCCGCTCCGCACCCCGGAGGCTGCGTCCCAGAAGCGGGGCCGCGTGCCAGGGAGGTGCGCCGAGACCGCGCGGGGAAGGGGCGCCCACAACTTACTCGTGCTCCCTTTTCCGCCGAAACTCCAAGAAGGGGATTCCTTCCAGGGCCGCCCAGACGTCCTCGGTCTGAGTCCCGGGCTGCCGTGCGGGGGGCCCGGTGCAGAGGTGGAGCACCGGCAGGGTGCCCACCCAGGAGCTCACCGCCAGCTCCATGCTCCTGCAGCACAGGTCCAGCAGGGGGCCTCGCCACCTGTCAACAACAGAGGCCCTGCTGCCTGCCACCCCGGGAAAGGCCAGCGTGCGCCCCGGGCGGGCAGGCCACTGGGAGTGGCTGAGCAGAGTGTCTGGGCACGGGTCCCACGGGAGAGAGGGCACCCTCAGTGTCACCCCTAATGCCTTGGGCACCCAGCAAACTCCCAATGGTGCCAGTTCCACCTTCCTGACGGCGGAGGCTCTGGCAGCTGAGTGATCCCACCTGGGCCCGGGCGTCTGGCGCCAGTCTAAATATAAAGCAAGTTTTTAAACGGGAAGGGGCTCAACCAGTGTTGCTCAGTGGTTGAGCATCCACTTCTGAACCAGAAAGTCACAGTTCGTTTCCTGGTCAGGGCACAGGTTGGGTTGTGGGCTCCATCCCCAGTGGGGGGCGTGCAGGAGGCAGCCGATCCATGATTCTCTCTCATTGATGTTTCTATCTCTCCCCCTCTCCCTTCCTCCCTGAAATCAATACAAACCTGTTTTTTTAAGTGGTTATAAAATTATAATTCACACATACACTCACATACATTCACTCACACACTCACACACACACACACTCACACACATTCACTCACACACACACTCACTCACACACGTTCATACTCACACACGCTCACACACACTCACACACACTCATTCGCACACTCACACTTATACACACACACACACACACACACTCACACACACACTCATTCGCACGCTCACACACACATTCACACACACTCCCACACTCACCCACACATTCACACACACTTGCACACTCACACACACACTACCTCGGAGACGTTTCAAAGATGAGGCTGAGGTCGTCCAGGAGGTCGCGGGGGGAGCTGGCGCTGGCGCTGGCGCACAGGAGGCTGCACAGGGCGCCCAGGTGGTCCTTTGAGAGGTGGCACTTCAGCTCCTCGGCCACGTGCAGGGCGACCAGGCCCATCCTCAGCTTCCTCCTCACGGGCAGGTCCTCAGGCAGAGCATCCTCACTCCTCTCCAGGAACGGCTTTATGTGCTCTTGCAAACACTCCCACAGGTGTGCCCGCACCTGCCGCAGGGGAAACGGACAGGGCCGTGGGGCCGAGGCCATCCGGGCTGCCCCATCGCTACCCCAAGGTCCACCTCACCCGCAGAGCCCACGGCCCGAGGGGCAGGGACAGCTCCGTGATCCGAGCAGGCCCCCTCGGGGCACAACTGCTCTGGATTTCCGGGAGCCGCCCCTGATAATGGGATCGGAGACCCTGGCACGGGGGAGGGGCTTTCCGGTAGGCCTGGTGCTTACAGTGGTTCAGTGTCATCTCAGGTGTGGCCCAGGTGTGACTCAGAATTGCCCAGGCCCCACCACAGAGCTGGGGGAGAGGCAGGAGGGAGGGCCCCACCCCTGTCTACTCCAAGGGTGGGGCCAGTGGTGGGGGTGGCACCAGTGTTAGGGGTGGGGCCAGTGGTGAGGATGGGGGCAGGTGGGTGGGGCCAGTGGTAGGGGTGGGGCCAGTGGTGAGGATGGGGGCAGGTGGGTGTGTGGGGCCAGGAGGAAGACAATGGGAAGAGCAAAGGATTCCCAAGAGGAGGCATTCCCAGAAAAGGGGCTGCGTCCACTGCGTCCCAGGGTCCCCTGGCCACGAGGCGGTGGGGTGCGGCTGCTGCGGAAGATGGAGGAGGGGTGCCCGCACCTGCTCCTGTGAGTAGTTCAAGGCGGTCCAGGCCTTCTCCTGCTCCTCGAAGACGGTGGGCTCGCTGAGCACGGAGTGGAGCTGGCGGAACTGCGTGAAGAAGCTGCGCAGGTTGACGGTGCTCCAGGTCTGCAGGACGCTGAGCACGCGGCCCAGCATGATGGAGGCCGCCAGCTGCTTCCCTTGCACGTTCTTCTTCATCTGGTCCCTGAGGTGCTGCATGAAGTAATCCCAGATCTCCTGGAGCTTCCCGGTGGGCCGCTTGCAAATGATGTCGTCATACTGATGCCAGTCTAGGGGAGGGCAGGCCCAGAGTGAGCACAGCGGGGAGGGAGGGCGGCAGACGGCTGGCGGGCGGGCAGGGCGTCGCTCCCAGCAGGTGCCCCTCGCAGGCAAGCGGCTGGGGCTGGCCCGTGAGGAGCCAGCTGGGTGGGGGACAGGCCACACAGGGGAGGCGAGACAGAGGCCGCGCCGTCTAGGCCTGGCCGCACAGGGCGTGCCCTGGCAAGCTTGGTGGCTCAGAGACCTGGCAGCCAAGCCCCTAGGGAAACGCCCGCTCGGGGGTAACCCTTTTATCCTGGAACTGCGTCACTCACCAGCCTACGGGCACCCAGCTGCCCACACCCACCCTACGAAGGACGGTCCAGGCGACAAAGCAGACAGAGCCCTCGGCCCCGGGCTGACCGCCACACCCACGCACTCTCGCAGACACACGCACTGGACGGCGTGTGGCGCGTATAAACACAGCAAAGAGGAACACGGGAGAAAGGTAAAGATAAACAGGAGAATGGTCCGCCGGCGTGGGGTTGGGTGGGGCATTGCCCTACGAACCAGGAGCTCTCGGTTCCACTCCCGGTCAGGGCACTTAGTCCCCGTGGGGGGCGGGCAGGAGGCAGCCAGGCAATGGTTCTCTCTCATCGTCGATGTTTCTCTCCGCCCTCTCTGAAATCAATAAAAATGTATTTTAAAAAGAAAGAAGAAGAAGACAAAACGGAGACTAAGAAATGAAGAGCAAGCAGAGTGGCCCGACCACACAGGGGGGCAGTCAGCGGGGCTCCCCACGCTCCTCCCCCTGCTCACTCGCAGCGCCCGGACATCTCCCGGAAGGGCCCGCCCCCGCCTGCCCCTCCTGCCCCTCTGGCCCCACTCCTGTGCCTCTGTGCCCAGCCCCTCTCCTCCCTTCACGACAAATCCCTCCCTGGTTTCCTCTCCTCGGTGAGCGCTCAGGTTGCACAGATGGAAACTGGCTTCCACCCCAGGTTGGTAGGCCCTGCAGGGCGCGGGTGGGGCCCGCCGAGCAGAGAGGACCCGCCGGGCCGGAGCCCCTGCCCGCGGAGGCCTGCCGCCTGCGGCCGCCCGGGACCCACCTCCGGAGCCCAGCAGCGCCGAGCGCAGGTGCAGGGAGCGGTTGACGTGCTTGCTCTCCTTGTCCTGCAGCTTGTAGATGAACTCGTAAAAGGTGGACTTGGTGCCCTTCACCACCACGTACTTGTAGGGCACAGGCCGGTCCAGCAGCCGCTTGGGCAGCACGGTGCTGCCTTCGACGAGGGCCCCATGCGAGCCCAGGGTTCTGAGAACAGAGGGGACACGCCCGTAATCTTAGTTCTTCTGCAACTCGGTGTGGAGTGCAGGGCGAGAGCTACGCCCGCACGCCGGCTGGTGCCCCGATGGGACTGGCGGGCAGCCGGGCCTGGGGCGCAGGGCGACCGCGCCCAGGGGAAGAGCTGCCGGAAACGCTCCTTTTCCAAACGAGCCCACCAGCTCTGCTCGCGGGCGCCTCGAAGACCGACACAGGCCGCCTGGCTGCACAGGGCCCAGGACACTCACTTGGTGACGTGCAGCTCGCACACGTTGCGGTGCCATGCCGGCGTCCCCAGCTCCTCACCGCCCCGGATGAACAGCTGGTGCTGGCCGGGTTCGAAGTTGAAGTCCTTGGAGAGGATGGCGTGGAAGAACACCGTGACGCCCTCCTCGGGGCTCAGGGGGCTGCCGGAGAGCCGCCAGGAAGCACGGTTACACTCAGTCTTACTGAGCCACGTACACGCAAAGCACGCGTGCACACACATAAACATGCACACAAAGCATGCACACATGCTTATGCATAAAAACATGCTGTGCACACACATGCACAAAAAATGTGCACATGCACACACAAACACACTTATGCAAAAAGACATACTCACATGTGCGCAAATAGGCACACGTGTGCACACATGTAACCGTATTTCTTCACCCGCACTAACATGCACCCAGCAAAACTCAAGTGCATCGACACTTGAGACGTACCGCCGTGGGGGCTCTCTCGCCGCCCTCCGCAGGGGGGTGGGCACAGGAGGGACGATCTGCCCCGGAAGCGCTGGGGGTGGGGGTACCGCTCGGACATCACAGCCTCCCTCCTGAGTCCTGAGCGGCTGCCTCCGGCCCCCGGGCGCCCTGCCGCCTGCCCGGAGCCTGGGGAGCCTCTGTGGGCAGGTGAGCACTGGGCCTGCCTCCCTGGGGCGGGCATGTCTGCACCCAGTACCCTACCTGCTCGGAACCTCCAGCGAGTCAGCTTCCAGCTCCTTCCGGCTCCCCTTGCCCTTCGGGGCAGCCGCGTCGCCCCTGTGGCCCTGGTCAGGCTTCTTCCGGTCTCCTGGCTTGGCTTTCTCCCCAGAAACGGCAGCCTGGCCTTTGGGTTCAGCTTCCTGAGACAAGTCGCCAACCCCCACCGTGAACTCCAGCCAAGGTTGCCCGCGGCGGTCTGGTGCCCCACCTTGGCCTCTCCCCCATCGCTCGGGGCTCCGGCGTCCTGCTGGTCCCTGGAGCCCTGCCCCTGCCATTCCCTCTGCTGGGGACCCCGCCCCCCTCTCCCCGGAGCCTGCCTCCCGCCACATCCAGGCGATCACAGAAACCCTCATGGGCAAGGCCTTCTGCGCCATGGCCCCTGGGCGGCACCCGCTGCCCTCAGCCCTCACCCACTTCCCCGCGGCCTCTCTTCTCTAGAGAGAGCCCCGAGGCCCAGCGGGCACTCCGGCTCCAGCCAGCACCTATGGGTGGTAACCGAATGGAAGAGGGGGTGGCAGGACGGGCCACACGGCGCGGCTGTGGGACAGACGGCCGGCCGCGCCCCCAGAACAAGCCCCTCACCTGGCCGTGCTCCGGGGAGGCAGGAGGAGAGGCAGGGGCACCGGGCGACTTCGGTTTCTGCGTCTCCCTGTGGACCTCAGCCTCCTCCCCTGGCTTCACCAGCTCGGCCGCCACGTCAGTCACCTGGAAGAAATAAAGACTTGCCAGGAGGGCCTCACAGACAGGGAGACGACTCCACGGTGTGAGGGTCAGCATGGCCTCCAGCTGGGAGGCGGGGCCAGGGGCTGGGTGACTGGGTGACAGGCGGCAGGGGGGGGGAGGGGGAGGGGGGCTGGGAGGCGGGGCCGGGGGCTGGGTGACTGGGTGACAGGCGGCAGGGGGGGGAGGGGGAGGGGGGCTGGGAGGCGGGGCCGGGGGCTGGGTGACTGGGTGACAGGGGGGGGGGCTGGGAGGCGGGGCCAGGGGCTGGGAGGCGGGGCCGGGGGCTGGGTGACAGGGCGGGGGGGGGGGGGGGAGGGGTCTGGGTGACAGGGCCGGGGGCTCAGGGATGGGGTGGGGACTGGGAGGCGGGGCTGGGGCTGAGAGGTGAGGCCGGGGGCTGGGTGACTGGGTGACAGGCGGGGGGGCGGGGGGGGCTGCGAGACGGGGCCGGGGGCTCAGGGACCTGGGGCACAGGGCACCTTCTCTCTCAGCCCTGTTCCCAGGAGCAAGCCCCAGAGGAGGACGCCTGCCCAGACCAGGAAGCGACCTCGGCCAGGCGCCAAGGCCTCAGCAGGCCTCTGGTCCTCACCTCCCCACAACTCACCCCTGAGGCGGGGGGCTCGGCCTGCTGCCTCGTGGCGGGCGGCTCATTCCTGGGCTCCAAGGGATCCCCCTGTGGCGCGGGCGGCGGCAGCTCCTGGGCAGCGCCCTCCTTCCTACTGGCAGAGGGGGGGACCCCAGGCCCCTCTGGGTCCTTCCCTCCTGGGGGGGCACCTCCTGCGGTCTGGTCCTGGGGTACTGCGCTGCCTGGAGACTCCCCTGTCGAGGCTGCCTCTGGGGCCCCAGCGGCCTGGCCCTGCAGACACCCTCCAGGTGGCGGCTGGCTGGGGGCCCCGCGCTGCTGAGCAGGGCTCTGGGGCAGAGCCGTGGCCTGGACCCCAACATCCGCAGGCGATTCGAGATGACAAGGCACGGAGGGGGCGGTGCACAGGGACTCCGGCCCTTTGGACACGGGCACCTTTCCGTTCTTTTTCTTCTGTTTCTTTGTCTTGCTCTAGACACAGAGACACGGGTTCACTCCTCAGGTGCACGTGACACCCATCCGCCTCCCCTCCAGCTCCTGTCAGCTGCTCACGAGCTAAGCTCAGTTCCACCAGCACCTGACACCCGAGGGAACTGCCGTCTCTCTTTTTTTAAAAAAAAAACAAAAAAACCCAGAACGTAAATATAAACATAGATCTGTATTGATGTCAGAGAGGAAGGGAGAGGGAGAGTTAGAAACATCCATGTGAAAGAGAATCATGGACTGGCTGCCTCCCGCACGCCCCATTGGGGATGGAGCCCACAGCCCTGACTGGAATCGAACCGTCATAGGTCGACGCTCAGCCACAGAGCCGTGCCGGCCGGGCACCTGCCATCTTTTTATCTTGGGAAGAATGACGCTGACACAAGAGGAGGGGGGTGGCGGACAGAGTGGGGGACAGTGGGCCTAAGCGCAGCCGACAATGTCATGGGGCCTCCTGCGAGCAGGTGAGCGCTGCCGGACTCACTCACGCTGATGGGGAGTGCACGCCGGGCAGAAAATGGAAACGGAGGCAAGGCTGGGGCTGGGGAGCAGGCAGAGCGCCCTGCCCCCAGTGCCGGGCACACCCAGGAGGCCCGGCCCCGGGAGAGTCCCCACCTAGGGAAGCAGGGGTGACAGGACCCTACGGGGCCGAGGCTCCGGGCCAAGGGCTGAGCAGACCCTTCGGACCAGCGACCCGTGACCCCAAAGGCCGGTCACCTGGGTTCGGGGGAGGGGAGAACACGGGTGCATCTGTGCATGGGATGGGTGGTCATTCTGGGTCTGCTCCTGGAACCCTCCAAGAACCTGAGCAGCTTCTGCACATCTGCCCGGGCAACCTGAGGGCATTTCCAGGCTTCCCAGCTGCTACTGCTTTATGCCACCACGGGCACAGGCACGCACTCGCACGCACACACTCACATGTGCACACCCACTTGCTTGCACACACTCGCACATGCACACTCACAAGCACGACATGCCCGTGCGCTTGCTTCCTGGCCCCTCTAGAACGGAAGTCCATGTGCTCTGCTCGCGGCCGTGTCCGGACCCAGAACGATCCCCGGCACACAGGCGCCCAGTGTGCCTGCGCCGAGGCCGCCGCTGGGAAGGAACGCCCCGCGCTTCCTCCCCGGGGGCCAGCGGTCTGAGCTCACTGGCTGCAGTTCCTCGCCGCCTCTGACCTGCCCCCCTTCCTCCTGTCCCTGCTCCGGGAGCCCGCAGGCCCGGCGGAACCAGGTGGTTCTCAGCACACAGCTGTGGGGAGTGTGCAGGCCTGGGAGCAGAAACCCAAACCTTCCCTTGACCAAAACCAAGTTTTAGTATGGTTGCTATGTGTACGTTTTGTATGTACACTATCCTCATGATGTGTACACACGTATGTTTCCTAACCAGCATGGTCTTCATTTGACCATTGTGAATGTGGCCACTTCCCACGGGAGCCAGAAATGCGCACAGTGGGAGCGCACACCCCGGCGGGGCCACGCCCGGACAGTGGCCACAAGCGTGGACTTGGGGAGAGCTGGGGCGGCCGGGAGACCCCACAGCTGAGAGGTGTTCGTGCCGCAGGGAGGGGTGGGCATTGGTCTCACACTCAGATAACAGCTTCTTTTTAGCGAAGAGACTTTTGATGGAAGAGACAGGAGGGAGCCTTTGGGGGCTGGAATGTTCTCTAGATCTGGGAGGGGGTTACGAGGCTGAACACAGCTGCACACTGTGCACATGTCACATGGCTACAGTTGTGCACGCTATAAACAGCTGCACAGGGCTACACAGGTCTGTACATGGCTGTACACAGCTGCATGCAGCTACAAAGGTCTATACACGGCTGCACATGGCTGCCCACATCTATCCATGTATACACACCACACACTCTCACACATCCCCAAAACAACCCCCACACTCACACACAGCACATACATACACAACATATGCACACCTCTACTCACATATACACCCCACACACCCCACTCACACACATGGACCCCAACACGGCCTCCTGCAGCGGGTCCCTCCCCAGCCACCAGGAGTACCCACTGAGGGCCAGACAGGAAGCCTGCCCTGGGCTGGCGCTAGACGTGGCCCCCGGCCTCCCCGAACCTGTCCCTGACCAGGAGCCCTCGGCAATTGTCTCCCAGGTAGTTCCCCAGCGCCCACCCTGCCGCAGAGCCGCCCTGCCCGGAGCGTGGAGGCACCATCAATGCAAAGAGGACAGCCGCCCGCCCGGGGCCGGTGGGAGGGAACGGCAGGTGGAGGCCAGAGCTCTGCCACCCAGCCTGTGGGGCGATGAGCGGGGCTGCAGGGGGCAGCTCCGGGCTGGCACCGTGGGGCACCGTGACCAACAGCTGGGGAACCAGGCGGGAAGTGGCACCGGCGGCAGAGCCTGGGCGCCCAGGGCCAGCACTCACTTTTTGGCTCTTCCAGGCCTGGGGGCTGGGCTGGGCCAGCTCTGCCTGCGGGTCACTGGAGCCCAGCGATGAGGGGGGGCCCCCGTCCTCCTCCAGCTCCTGTCCGCTCTCCTCCTCCTCCTCGGGGACTGAGGTCGTCTGGGGATCACCTTCCTCCTCCAGCTCCTGTCTGCTCTCCTCCTCCTCCTCCTTGGGGACCGAGGTCACCTGGAGGCCCCCGTCCTCCTCCAGCTCCTGTCCGCTCGCCTTCTCCCCCTCGGGGACCGAGGTCCCCTGGGGGGCCCCGTCTTCCTCCAGCTCCTGTCCGCTCGCCTTCTCCCCCTCGGGGACCGAGGTCGCCTTCAGGTCGTTCTCAGAATCTACAAGGCAGGGAAGAGAAGGGAAGAGCTTCACCCTCTGGAATGTTTGTGTGGGGTTTTTTTAATCCTCACCCGAGGATCTTCCATTGATTTTGGTGAGTGTGGAAGAGAGAGGGAAGGAGAGAGAAACACTGATGTGAGAGAAACATCAATGGGTTCCTCCTGCACGTACCCCGACCAGGGCCTGGACCAGGGGCGTTGGGGAGAGGGCAGGGGGAGTAGCCTGCAACCAAGGTACTTGCCCTTGACTGTTATCTAACCCGGAACCCTTTGGTCCACAGGCAGACACTCTGTTCACTGAGCCAGGCGGTCAGCGGCCCGGGCGCCCTGAGGGCAGAGGGCAGGCCTCTCGGGGACAGTGCCGTGCGGGGAACCTGCGGGGCCCGCACGGCACAGGAGGAGGAGGGGACCTCCTCTCCAGGAGCAATTACCAGAGCTGCAGGCTCCGCGCCAGGCGGCATGATGGCCGCCCGCAAGCCTTCCGGGTCGCTGAGCCCACCCGCACCGTCTCCGCTGGGGACAGAGCTTTCGGGTGGCCTGTGCCGGGCCCACGGGAGGAGGTTCCTGCTCTCCCATGGGCTTTGCTTCGCTAACCTGATTTCTGTGGCTTCACTTATTGGATCAGCCAAGGAACCTGGGGAGGGCGGGGGGCACCTTCCGCCCTACGGCTGCTGTCCTCGGGCCCGACGTCAGGGGAACACACCTGGGCGTCCCAGGACAGCCTGACCCGCTTCCCCCCTCCACGGCAGCTGGCTCAGGGCCCAGTGTCCCCCCTGCCCCCTCCTGCAGTGTTCTCAAGAAAATGTAGAAAATGCAGATAAGAAAAATAAAACACGGCCGGTGTGGCTCAGTGGTTGTGTCAACCAGGCACCAAGAGGTTGCCTGTGGGATTCCCGGTCAGGGCACATGCCTGGTTGTGGGCTTGATCCCCAGCAGGGGGCGTGCAGGAGTCAGCCAATTGATGTTTTTCTCAAATCAATAAAAAAACATATTTAAAAGAAGAATGAAATGTATTTCAGAGCTTCACCATCCCCCATAACCTTCCAGCACTGCAGGTCCCCCTGGAAGTCCCACCTGAGTGCCCGGGGCAGGGGAGAGGCCCCCCTAACTCCCTGCCCCTCAAATGCTGACTGGACTGGCATTCGCAGCTCTCTGCTGAGAGCAGCCCAACATCACGCCTGGCAGAGTCCGCCCTCCCCCCGCCCGGGGTGGCCTGGGACTCTGCCCCACATTCCCCTTCTGTGCGCATCCCCCTCCTCCCCACTCCACAGACTCCGGGGTCCTGGCAGGTCCCGGCCACCACCCCACCACCCACCGCAGCTCTGCCTCTTGCTTTCACTTTCTATTCTGTGAACAGCCAGGCCGGGGGGTGGGGGGTAGAGTGGGGGAATAGCCAGGAGCCAGCAGTCAGGAAGTCTGTGTGTTTCCTGCGTTGTGGCCCTGAGCCCTGGCCTGAGGGATGGGTGCTCAGAGGCCAGCGGGGCCAGACAGGCCTCACCCTCCAGGCGCAGGCATCTGGCCCTACTGTGCGCCCCCGCGGACTGCCCAGGACCAGCACTTGCCACTCCCAACAGCAGGGGAGACACACACTCACACACACACACACCCCGCCCAGAGTCACCCTGCAAAAAAGGTCAATGGTGCCCGGACAGCGTGGCTCAGTGGTTGAGCATTGACCTATGAACCAGGAGGTCAGGGTTCAATTCCTGGTCAGGGCACTTGCCCTGGTTGCAGGATTGATCCTCAGTGAGGGGCGTACAGGAGGCAGCTGGTCCATGATTATCTCTCATCATTGATGTTTCTCTCTCTCTCTCTCCCTCTCCCTCTCCCTCTGCCTCTGCCTCTCCCTTCTTCTCTGACATCAATAAAAATATAAAAATAGTTTAAAAAAATAAAAGGCCACTGTGCTCGGAGGAAGAGGGTTAGGCGAGGGCTCTGCGGGAGTGCGGTGCCCTGCGGGGCCCGGGGCCCGGGGCTGGCGGCTGGAGAGAGCAGGGTCTGGGCCCCCCCAGGATGTCTCTGCCCCGAGCGTTATTTTAGGCCGATTACCTTTCGGAACCAAAGACCCAGGCAGCTTCTTCCTCCCCCTGGACAGCCAACAGGGACTTAGAGGGCCTGGGCCAGGCCATGGAGGCATTCACAGCGGCTTGGCCGGTGTGTGTGTGTGTGTGTGTGTGTGTGTGTGTGTGTGTGTGTATAGACAGCAGGGCCTGCACCTCGTCCTGTCCGGGTCCCACCGTCTCTGCAGCCCCAGCAAACACCTGCTTGCCTTTCTGTAAATTGTCCTGCACATGCCTGACTGGGAATTGAACTGTGACCAGGTTCATAGGTCAATGCTCAGCCTGAGCCAGCGGGCCGGGCAGGGTTTGCTTCTGTTTTGTTGAGTCTCTGACGCCCCAGGGCCCTGCCGTCCCAAGGTCCCCCCGGGTAGACGTTCTCCTGATCAGGGGTGGGGAGCCCTGCAGGCGGAGTCCCACTGGGACCCCAGGCGCTCGGCCACGCCATGACCGGGCATCCGGACAGCGAGGAATCAAGGAGGGAGCGGACACTCACTGACCACCTAGAGCCACTGGTCTCTGACCCTCAAGGGCCCCCAAGGCTGACTGTCACTCAGAGCTTCTCCCCAGGGGTCGGCTGCAGAAGCAAATCAATAGAACACAATGCACAGCATGAAGCACCGCCCCTACCCCCTCCCACCCACCCCTGTGCCCTCTTCCTCACCCCCCCTCCCAGCCCTCAAGCCCAAGCACAAGTCTGCAACCTGCGCCCCTGACACACCCGCCCAAACGGAGCGACCGCAGGGCACATCCTTGGAGGATGTCCACTATGCACACACACTCACACATGCACATGTGCACATGCACACGGGTGCACATTTAGCGGTGTGCTTACAAAACACAAAGCTCATGGGACTTTGCTGAGTCCCGCAGCAGCTGTCTATCAAACACCACCAGGGACCTGGTCAAGCCGCGGCCCAGGGAGCAAATCTCCCCGAAGCCACAGGACAGACCGGCTGGCGGCAGGCTGCTGCTTCAGTGCAGGTGGGGGCGGGTGCCTGGGGAGGAGACAGCAGAGCAAAGGCTGAGGGAGGGGAGGTGTGTCCAGCGTCCCAGGGTCAGAGCCAGCAGGGTGTCCCCAGAAGGACAGGAGGCCATCGGGCGGGGGAGGGGCTGCAGAAGAGGAAGTCAGAGGGCACCAGAGGGGCATTCAGGCAGGACTTGCAGCTTTTACTCTGAGAGGCATGGCAGGAGGGGGGCACCCCCTGGGCAGGCTCTGCCCATGCAACCAGTGGGTCCTGGGAACAGACGTGGATGTGCAGAAGAGAAGGAGGGGAGGTGGGCGCTGGGGTTGTTCCCGAGGCGCTGGACGTGTGGGTCACCCAGCTCAGGGCAGGTGGGAGGCCTGAGGGGTGGGTTTGGGGGTGGGTAGGAGCCGGGCTCCAGAAACAGGAAATGAAGAGACTCGTCAGACTCGGTGGGGAGAGCGGCTGGTTAGGTGACAGGTCTGGGACAGAAGAGCTAACCTGGTGCTGTCAGGGCATAGGACCCACAGAGTGGGTGAGGGCCCCACGGAGCGGGTGAGGGCCCCACGGAGGGGGTGAGGGCCCACGGAGCGGGTGAGGGCCCACGGAGCGGGTGAAGGGCCCCACGGAGCGGGTGAGGGCCCACGGAGCGGGTGAGGGCCCCACAGAGCAGGTGAAGGGCCCACGGAGCGGGTGAAGGGCCCCACGGAGCAGGTGAGGGCCCCACAGAGGGGGTGAGGGCCCCACGGAGTGGGTGAAGGGCCCCACGGAGCGGGTGAGGGCCCACGGAGCGGGTGAAGGGCCCCACGGAGCGGGTGAGGGCCCACGGAGTGGGTGAGGGCCCCACAGAGCAGGTGAAGGGCCCACGGAGCGGGTGAAGGGCCCCACGGAGCGGGTGAGGGCCCCACGGAGCAGGTGAGGGCCCCACGGAGGGGGTGAGGGCCCCACGGAGTGGGTGAAGGGCCCCATGGAGCGGGTGAGGGCCCCATGGAGTGGGTGAAGGGCCCCACAGAGTGGGTGAGGGCCCCACGGAGCAGGTGAGGGCTCCACGGAGCGGGTGAGGGCCCCACGGAGCGGGTGAGGCCCCACGGAGCGGGTGAAGGGCCCCACGGAGCGGGTGAAGGGCCCCACGGAGCGGGTGAAGGGCCCACGGAGGGGGTGAGGGCCCCACGGAGGGGGTGAGTGCCCCACGGAGGGGGTGAGGGCCCCACGGAGGGGGTGAAGGGCCCACGGAGCGGGTGAAGGGCCCACGGAGCGGGTGAAGGGCCCACAGAGCAGGTGAAGGGCCCACGGAGCGGGTGAGGGCCCACGGAGCAGGTGAAGGGCCCACAGAGCAGGTGAAGGGCCCACGGAGCGGGTGAAGGGCCCACGGAGCAGGTGAAGGGCCCACAGAGCAGGTGAAGGGCCCACGGAGGGGGTGAGGGCCCCACGGAGGGGGTGAGGGCCCCACAGAGCAGGTGAAGGGCCCATGGAGCGGGTGAAGGGCCCACGGAGCAGGAGAAGGGCCCACGGAGCAGGTGAAGGGCCCACGGAGCAGGACAACAGCCCAACAGGGAGGAGGCATCAGGATGCCCAGTGGGAAAGTCAGCGGGTGAGACCCACCTGCCGGGGCTATGACACCCTGAGGCGCCACTGGCCACCCTCGCCAGGCGACACCTCACTCAACCCTATGCCTGGGGTCCCACTTCATGCGGCATCCTCCGAACACCCCACCCTGAGCTCAGCCACACTTCCTGCTCCCAAGGGGCAGGGAACCTCCTTCTCTCCCGGAAATGAAATGGGATTTCTGAAGAAGTGGCAGGTGCCTCCAGCAAAAGCCCGCAGAGCTGCTCAGGGCGGAGCTGCTCAGGAACGTGCCTCTGCCAGCCCTAGGTTTCCACTCCAGGAAAGGAGGCAGGACCAGGCTGACATGCCCCCCACCATCGGCACCCCAGCCTTACCCGGGGCGGGGGCGGGGGCGGCAGCGGGCAGCCTGCGCCCACACTCGCAGCAGAACTTGGGCGCTTCCTCTTTGGAGACATGGCCGCAGGAAGGACACTCCATGCCTCCCTCTGGCTGTGCCCGCGGGCTGGAAGCGCAGTCCTAGGAAGCGGCTGCCTTTATTCCCAGCCGCCGGTCACGTGATCCCCGGCCCGCTTCAGTTTCATTTTCTGGGAAGTGAAATCGCAAACAGCTCAGGAGGTCCCAGCTTCTCGAAACTCAGCTGAGCCCCTCCCCTGCAGCTCACCGCCTGGCCTCCTTCCGTCCTTCCATCCAGGTCCCTGCTGTCCGCCACCCCCACCCCTGCTTGGCACCCACTTCCTTTGCTGCTGCTCCGCCCCCGCCCCCCAGCCCGGCTCTGCACTCTCCACCTCCCAGGGAGGCTTTCCGGCTGAGGCTGAGACTGAGACTGGGGCCGGGGGCTGAGGAGGGGCGGGTAGGAGCGGGGAGGGCCCCCGGAGGGCACGGCGCATGCAAAACCCCCAGAGTTGTGGGCAAGGTGCCCACTGCATGCCCAGGGCAAGGTGCTGAGAGGACAAAAGCCCTGGCTCCCAGGTGAGGCATCCAGGCGGAGTCCACGGGCAGGACAGCACCAGGGACGGGACGTGCTGGCGGCCACACAGAGAGCTGGCCCCAGGGACGCCTGCACGGGCTGCGGGGCCCCAGCCAGGGGCCTGCTAATGGGCAGGGGTTGCCACCTACAAATCCCAGTCTCCCTCGCTGTGGGGGAAGTGGGGGCAGCGTAGAGCATGGGCGGGGCCACGTTCGTCCAGGCCAAGGAAAAACTCAGGTCAAGGGTCCCCGCTCCCAGGGGGAGAGGACAGGGTCTCAGCCGCTGGAACCCAGGTCTGCCTGCCCCAGGCTAGTCCTTCCCGCTGCGGCCCCGCCTCCCTCACTGCTCTGGGAGGGGCAGCTGCTACTGTGGGCGAGGTCTCCAGCAGATGGTAATCTGAGGGCAGGGCAAGGCCGGAGACCCTTGATTGTGGGGTGCCCCGCATTGTCTGCCACAACCAAGCCCTGGCCTCCATCTCGCCTTCCCCACCGCAGCCCGGAAGCCACCCCCACCGTGGCTTGGGCACTCTCACTCCAAGACCTTCCATGGCTCCCACAGCCCAGGCCTCTCCACTCCCCATGCTGTCCTCCCCGGGGCTCTTCCTCCCACAGCCCAGAAGCCCCAACGGCCTTCTCTACCAACCAGCTGCCAGGCCTTCCTTCCCCTTTATTTCCAACTGCTGAGCTGTGCCACGCTCAAGCCCCCCAACCACACCCGGAAGACCAGGGGCTGAGTGGGTGGGGCTGCAGTGGGTGCAGACCCTACCATCTTGCCTCTTCCTCATCCTGTGCCCCCTCCACCCGCTTGGCTCTCAAGGCTGCCACCAAGCAGGTGCCCCTGGCCCTGAGCCCTGCCAGGCAGTCCTGTCCTGTTGGGGCGCTGGGGGAGGTGGGTAGGCTGCCATTCTTGTGAAGTTACTATGTTTCCGGGACAATTCTTCTCTGTCACTGCAGTTAGCCAAAAGGCAGGATTCCTGGGGAGGCGCCGCCCAGTTCCTAGGGGGGCTGGGCCTCCAGGGGTGTTGCGCCCCGGAATGCCTGCTGCCCGCGCTGCCCGAGGGCGGGGAGGGGCGGGGCCTGGGCTGTGAAACTGAAACCTGCGCCCTGGGAAGAGGCGGCCGGAGGAGAGGGGACAGAGGGGAGGGCATGGTGAGGGACAGACATCTGGACGCAGGAGCCACTGCCCAGCTCGCCCCTGCTGCGACCCAGACCCCCTGCGGGCCCCCAGCCCCCACCCCTGCGCCCTCCTCGCTAGGCTACTTGGTTTCGTTTCAGGCTCAGTCCCGCCCTCCTCACGCCTCTGGCAGTGCTGCAGGGTTGCCGAGGGTGTGGCCAGAATGTCCCCGCCGGTGGCGCCCCCCAGTGGACCTGTGCCGGGGCACTGCCTGCCAAGAGGCCTCAGGGGCAGCACTGATTCCAGCCAGTCTGCACCCCGGTGTCCCCCAGCCACCCTGCCTCGCTGACCTGATACCGGGCCCTTGGCAGCAGAAGTGGGGGATGCGCGCAGGTCCCCAGCCCAGCACCCTGGACGGTGCCCACGCCCCTGCAGAGCCAGTGGCAGTGGAAGAAGGGCCACACTGCCAGGCGGGTCACTGAGCCAAGCTTCAGGCCACCTGGGTGCCAAGGGGAGGTTGCAGCCCCATCCTATGGCAGCCTGGTGTCCAGTGAGTGAACCAAAATGGCAGTGACGCCTGCCGCCCACGCAGGCCCCCTGGTCACTGGTACCCAAGAGGCCGGGGTCTGTCACCCCACCCTGCTCTGAGCCTGTTTCTTGTCTGTGAGCACGTGGTCCCACACCCAGGGCTGAGTAATAATAATAACAGCAACAACAACACAGCCAGCGCCCAGCCACGTGTGCGAAGCTCTTCCTCCGCCTCACCTTCCTCTCGCCAACCAGCGCAGCCTGAGGGCACTCCTGGGGGGCCTGGCACCCCCTGCGGCGACAAACGCTAATTAGAGTGATTGTTACTGCCCGGCCACGGTGTGACTCAGGGGTTGAGCATCGACCTATGAACCAGAAGGCCTGGGTTCAATTGCAGACTGCACAGTGTTTCGGGGCCCCAGCAGAGGTCAAGGGGCATGTTCTGCATTCACACAGCCTCCGAGGACGTGGACTCCGGCGGGTACCCAGTCACCTCCATCTAGCTCACCTGGCCCAGTCAGCGCCCACCCTGTAGTCTTCCAGCAGAGCTTGCCAGAAAGAAAGGGTGCACAGGTGGTGGGGGGCGGGGGCGGTGCAGCCTGTCCCTGGCCACCAAGCTGTCCGTCCTGGGCGGGAGCGGACTGAAGTGGGGCGGCCTTCTGGTCTTAGCGGGAGAGGCCCTGTGGGGGGGGGGCCAGCAGGCCAAGGGAAAGTCCAGACCTGCTCGCAGTGTCCAGGGGAGCGGGAGCCGCAGCCCGGACCCCTGCTGGCTGGTGGCATCCCCAATGAGTGTCCGGAGGATGGTGGAGACTTATGGACAGGCCGTGGAGCCTCAGAACCAGCTCAAACTGGTCCTGTCCTGCCTCCAACGAGATCCGGAACCCAAGTTTACCCCACTTACATGGGACATGTGTGATCATAACCTATGAGTGACATGTGTGAGCCCTTAACTGCTTCTCCCCTCCCCCTCCCAACCATGAGAACAGATGCCACAGGAACCTCAAGCCGGAACCCTGGGGGGCGCTGTCCAGGGAGACCCGGTGCTGAAGCCCCTAGATCCCGCCCAAACCGTGGATGGGGAGGGATTTGAGCCCGCCCCGTCTCCTTGCGCTCATCTCTGCAATGACAGCTCTTCCTTCTCCCCAAAGCTGGTGCCAGTACCAGTTCCTCTGCCTGGTGACCCCCGAGGGCCTCAGGCTCTGGCCGTCCCGTCACAGGTCCCTCCAGAACAGCAGCCACTACCTCAGTGCCGGCCACACGCCAGGCCGCGGTAGCCCTCTGCTCCCTCTGATCTGTGTGACGTGAAGGGTCAGGGACAAGGGATGCTGAGGCGCCACAGCCGTCTGCGCAGGGACCCAGATGTCTGTCTGCACGGGGAGGCAGCTCCCAGCTGCCCAGGAGCGCAGCGGCCCTGGTGTGACTCCGAAGGGGGATTTCCAGCCTGCCCTGCCATGCTGCCCGGCGACAGTGCGCGGAGAGGCCCAGAAGGGAAATGGACACATGCAGAGCCTCAGCCACAGAAAACAAAGTAAACACCACATCGCAGGGACTGCAGGGAGCCAGCACAGAGCACCGTGGGGGTCCCCCATACTCCCCTCCCCCCCCCCCCCCCCCCCGCTAGGCTCACCCACACAGGCCAGGGGAGGGCTCCTGCAGCTTTCACAATGAGCATTTGATTTTTACCAAACCATTAAGGTTATTACTTTTCTTTAATTAAAAAACAAAACAAAACAACAACCAGCAAAAGTGCCCTGGCTGGTTTGGCTCAGTGGGCAGTGTCAGCCCGAGGACTGAAGGGTCAGGTTAGACTCCAATCAAAGGCACGTCGCTGGGTTGCAGGTTCAGCCCGGCCCTGGTCGGGTGCGTGAGGAAGGCAGCCAGCCGACGTGTCTCTCTCGCATGGCTGTTTCTCTCTCCGTCTCGCCCCTTCCCTTCCACTTGCTCCAAAAGTCAACAGGAAAATACCTTCCCAGGAGGATTAACAACGCAGTCCAGTCTCCCGGCCCTTCAGCAGGCACCAGGCACTGCACCCCCGCTCCCCCCAGGACAGCACGGGGGGGGGGGGGGGCCGAGGGATTAGCACCGCCCAGGAGATTTGCCCCACCCGCCCCCCAAGCCAGGAAGGTGCTGGGCTGTGGGGACTCTTCCTGGCCCAGACTGTCTTTCTAGAAGTCCCTCTCCAAACAAAGGCTCCGCCCCAGGTCAGTAGGAGGTCAAGCTTCCATCGTCTTGGGGGACGCCAGTGAGGCCGTGTCCACCTTCCTCCAGGTCCCGCTCCGGCTTCCTCAGACCCTCGGGCCAGCGCAGCTCGGACCTCGCCCCATGAGAACCTTCTGCGAGGCTCTCCGAACCGCGGCCGCCCTGCCCGCGGCCACTCGGCCTTCAGCAGGGCAACGAGGGCTCCGGGACAGAGTCGTCGCTGAAGCTGTGGGGCTGGGCGCCCGGCTCCTGATTCAAGTATCTCTCTGCAGAAAAGTCAACAGTTTTTGCCCAGCCGGCGTGGCTCAGGGTTGAGCGCCGACCTATGAGCCAGGAGGTTCTGGTTCGAGTCCTGATTAGGTACCTGCCCAGTAGGGGGTGTGCAGGAGGCAGCTGATGCGTGATTTTCTCTCATTGATGTTTCTATGTTTCCCTCTCCCTTCCTCTCTAAAGTCAATACAAGTACATTTTTAAAAACAAACACACATATTTCTAAGTGCTGAATGAGCACCAGTGAGACAGGTCAGCTCACAGGATGGGGTTAAAGGTCTCACTCATTTCTGGGTCCCTGAGCGGCATGCACGCCCTTGTCGCTGCATCTCTGTCCACACCACAGTGGCCCTTTCTGAGTGGTGGCTGCACCTGCCTGTCATCCCCGCCTCTCCCCCAGAACCCCCTCCTGTGGAGGGCCCTCAGTGCTGCTCCTTCTCGGTGCCACACGGAGCCAAGAAACCAGACACGACCAGGGTCCTGGGCCTTCCGTGGCGCTCGAGGCGAAGGGAAGTAGGGCAGCTCAGAGTGACAGCATTTCCTGCGCCCACAGGCGCCCTGCAGGGCCCTTCAGAGCCCAACTGGAGTCTGTGATCTCTGCGACTCCCTGTGCCAGCCGCACCTCAACCTGAGCCTCGCCCAGAAAAATAGAACGCCCGCCCGGAGGGCCCTACATCCCCACCCTCGCGCCCCACAACCGGACGCAGCGTCCAAGCCCAGAGTCCACGGTGACCTCGCCGGCACCCACCTGCCTCCTCCAGGCTGGGGAAGTGCTGGACACTCAGGTCGGCGGACAGCAGGACGTGGCGCACAGGCTCCTGTGGGGACGGAGAGGTCAGCGCCAGGTGGGGACGCCACGCTGTGGCCACGGGGCAGGCCACCTGGCGCCCATAGACGAGCACGGTCTCTCACAGTCCCCGGGTGGGTACCAGCACCCCCCTCAGGGAAACGAAGCACAGACCAGGCCTCCGTGGACGGGGACAGTGTTAAGAGAAAGGCTGGCATGCTCACTGGTTGAGCATCAACCTATGAACCGGAAGGTCATGCTTCAATTCCAGGTCGGGCACAGGCTCCAATTGTGGGTTCAACTTCCAGTGGGGGGTGTGCAGGAGGCAGCCGATCAATGATTCTCATCATTGATGTTTCTATCTCTCTCTCCCTCTTTCTTCCTCTCTGAAATCAATCCTATGTAATAAAAGGGTAGTGTGCAAATTGACCAGGAGTTTGACCAGGGGTGGGGCCGTCCAGGGGAAGGCAGGGAGGTCCCAGCAATGGCAGCAGCATCAGGTGATCAGGGGAAGGAAGGAAGTACCCAGTCAGCGGCTGGCAGCCGGTAGGGACCCTACCAGTGCACAAATTTCCTGCACTGGGCCTCTAGTCGAATTATATTTTTAAGAAAAGAGAAATGTTTCTAAGTAAGCACAAAAAACACAGACAGGTGCCTTGCAAACAGACACAGAATCTAACAGTCACGCGCAAAACCCTGAGGCCAGATGCCTGAGTGGCATGCGTGGCCACCACCCTCGCTGTGTGGCCTTGGGCAGGTTACTCAGCTTCTCTGGGCCTCAACCCCCTCATCCTGACATGAGGAGTGATAGCCCGGCCTCAGGGACACCCACCTGCAGGCCGACGAAGGCGAGGGTGAGGCCCCGCCGCCGGAAGTCCTCCAGCAGCTCCCGGAGCCCCAGCACCACTGTGTAGTCGAGGCTGCAGACATGGCTGCACTCCAGGACCGCGCAGCGCGGCGGGGACACTGTGGGGACATGCGCAGGCAGTCACACCTCGAGGATGAGGCACGGGCGTGGCCTGGCGGGAGGAGGCAGGGGGCCCGCCGACAACAGCAGCTTCCCTCTGAGGGAGAACCGGCCCCTCTCCCCGAACCCCAAGTCCCAGAGGGAGCAGGTGCTCAGGACAATGCCAGGGAAATGCCACCCTCACTGGGCGCCGGGAGTGAGGGGGCTAGGCCCGGGGGACACAGCTGAGACGCCCAGACCTCCTCCCTGACTGAGGGTAGGGCCTGGGGCCCGGGAGCAGGCCGGGTGTGGAGGGGACACAGGGAGTCATCCCTCCCTGGCCCACGTACCTCCCAGGGCGCGGCTCACCACTGCCTCCCGCAGGGCCTCAATGGCGGGGAAGTGCAGGCCGCCGGCCGGCTGCACCACCAGCACCGGCCACTCAGACACCTGGCACAGGGTGGGGGGGCCATGAGTCCTGGCGGCACCTCAGGTGGGGCAGCGGGCCAGGATGAGGGTTGGGGCACAGTCGCTGGAGCCTGCACTGTACCCCCCCTCTGCGCAGTGGAGCTGTGGTCCCTCCCGCAGCCGGCAGAGCAGTGCCTGGACCACAAATGCACAGGAAGCTCCAGCGCAGAGCAGGGCTGCGGGCGGGGGCGCGGGCGGTACCTGCGTGCTGGGCCAGGCCGCTGAGTGCAGCAGGATCAGCAGGGACACCAGCGTGCCCGCCAGGATGCCGTACTGCACCTCCCAGAAGCAGAGCAGGAAGGTCACGCTCAGGGGCAGCAGGTCCAGCCCTGGGGAGAGGGGTGCGCTGAGGCCTCCTCGGCAGGTGTCGGGTCGGGGGGAGGGCAGGAGGAGGGGAGACCCCGCTCCCCTGCTGGGGCTGAAGGCACTCTGGGGCCTAAGGCAGCCTGACCCCTGACCCCGGGGTGACACCTCCCAGAACCACGTGAGCCTCCAGCTCCGGCGGCGCTGTGGTCGGAGGGGATGGCCTTACGCCGACAGAGGAGCCACGTACGTACTCCTCACGCGCCACAGCGTCCGGGCGACCCCGGCGTCCAGCAGCGGGGCCACGGCCATGATGATGACGGCCGCCAGCGCGGCCTTGGGGATGTAGTAGAAGAGTGAGGTCAGGTAGCCCAGCGACAGCAGCACCAGAACCCCTGGGGGAACACCATTGACCGGGGCCTGAGCCCAACGGGGACGCAGCGGGAGAGGCCGCCTGCACCGCGATCCTCCTGCCCCTTCCTCCCATGTCCCGGCCTCAGCACATGGGGGTGCAGTGTGTGGGGGCTCACCTGTCACCAGGCCTCCCGCAGGGGTGCACACCCCCGACTGGGCGTTCACGGCCGTCCTGAAGGCGACATGGAGGCCATCAGTGGCGGCCAGAGCATGGGGAGCCGGTCCACTTAGGCAGCTGGTCCCCAGGGACAGGACTGCCCCCGAGGCTTAGGAGCACAACGGAGCTTCAGGGTCCCCTTAACAAAGGGGAACCAACCCAGGGCACAGTGATCCACCTCCCACTGGCTGCGGTGCCCTCCCTCTGAGGCCATAAGGGCTGAGCCCGCTAAGCAAGGCCCTCATCCCGACTGCTGTCCTAAGGAGACGGGTCAGGACCGACACGGGAATGGCCACGTTGGGGACGCAGCAAGACGGCACCTGCCAGCCACGAGCGCAGCCCCGGGAGAAGCCACGCTGCCAGCCCCTGCCCTCGGCTCGGGGCCTCCTGGTTGGGCGTGTCTACTGATGACACACCCGCCCTGGGGTCCCGGGCCCTGGGGAAGGGTGGGGGTGTTGCTTTTACGGAGAAAAACTGACGGAGCTGTCAGGGGGGGTCCCACTTAACCCACACACGGCACGTGTGCAGATACACAGTACACGTGGTGCATCCTGTGAGCTCAAGCACCCGCGCGGACACCAAACCCTTGTGGGCTCCTGGGGCAGGCCTGGCGGGAACAGGCCTCCTTCTTGGCTCCGCCGCGTGGCCTGCTGGGAGCCCCGCACCCACCCCCAATGCAGGAGCTCTCCGCCCAGAGCCCCGGCACCACTGCAGCCCAGCACAGTGCTGCCTCGTCCACCCCCAACGCCGCACCGCGCCTCTGCCAGCTGCACCCCTTGGGACTAACCTGCTGTGTGCGCCTGGCCACGGAAGCCCTTCCCGGCAGCCGGCCGCACCCAGGGAAGCTGATCGGGGAGCCGACAGGACCCTCGGCCTCGGCCAGGACCTCCCAGGGACTCAGACAAGTAGCGCGGGCACTCACCGTCCGAAGCTGCCAGTGACCGGGAAGGAGGAGAAGAAGGAGCCCAGAACGTTGGTCAGGCCTGCACACAAGCGGGAGAGGGTCGCCGGGAGGGAAGGCGCATGGCATGGAGGGAGAACAGGCGGAGGGGGCGGACGCAGTGAAGCCAGAGGAAACAGGAGCCAACACTAACGCCGCCGCCACGACGGGCTTCACCGCCATCCGCCCAACTGGACAGGGGGCCTCACCGATGGACAGCAGCTCCTGGTTGGCGTCGATGCGGTAGTTATTCTGAGACGCTGAAGGGGAGGAACGATAAGAACCCGTCACCACAGAGAAGACCTCGCTAGGAAGACGTTCAGGAAACGAAAAACCAGCCACACGTTCCCGCCCGCAGCACTCGGTCCGGGGACATAAACATAAATGTAAACACACGTAAACATACGCATACACGCAGGGGCACGCGGTGCCTGTCTGTGAGTGCCGGGCAGAAGCCGACGGGCAGGCAGGCGGCATCTTACCGAAAGCCTTGGCCACGGCGATGCTCTCCAGCAGGCCTATCAGCGGCACCACGGCCAGCCCGGCCCCCATGTCCTGAGGGGAGAGGGAGGGAGTGACTCGCAGGGCAGGAAAGGACCCTCAGGAATGTCCGTTCCAAGGACCCCCCTCTCCCGCTGGCTGGTGCAGCTCAGCGGTGGATCATCTGCCTATGAACCAAGAAGTTGCCGGTTTGGTTCGGGTCAGGGGCACACGCCGGGGTTCCGGGCACATCCCCAGCGGGGGGCGTGCAGGAGGCAGCTGATGAATGATTCTCTCTCATCATGGATGTTTCTCTCTCTTCCTTCCTCTCTGAAATCAATGAACATTAAAAATAATAATAAAAACAAGGGCAGGAAGGGGCCGAGGAGGGAAGAAGGGAAGCATACGCCCGGAGCCAACACAGGCTTTCAGGGCAAGGAAAGGGGCGTCCCCTCCCGATGCCGCCCGCCAACCCGCCCACCGCTCAGGGTCGCACCACCGCCGGTTGGTAACGGGTCCAACCAGTGTCCCTTCCGTTTGTGTTTCTGTTGACCTTTTTGTTGTCTTGTTTCTCTTGAGGGGGAGGGGCAGAGGGGTATCTTGGAATCCTGCCTTGTGAAGCCAGCGCAGACACCGGCTCCCACAGGCACGCGCACTGGGTGGAGGGCTGTGAGCTCACACAGGCCGGGTGTGGACGCAGCACACTCCTCCACCGTGTGTAGCGGCAGAGACACCAACGTGAGGCCCTGAGGCTGTGCCCAATCTGGCTGTCCCCACCTGTCCCTGCTCCCACAGACACCCCTTCCCGAGGACAGGCAGTCCCGCCGAGCTCGGGGCCTGCCACCAGCGGGTGCTTAGGAGACAGAACCAGGCCCCGAGACCCCCTCCGTACCCACCTGGACCATCTGGGTGAAGGAGACCGTCCCGTTGGCCGTGGTCAATGAGAAGGGGGGGACCCGCACCGCAGGGAGCCCCTGGACGATCTCCCCAGTGAGGACGAAAGGCCGGTAGCCGGCCACGTCGCAGGAGTACGCCATCAGGGTGGCACCGGACACCACCAGGGCATTGCGGGCTGCGCGAAGGAGGGGAGCCGTGTGAGGAGAGCTGGCTCCTCTGGGTAAGGAGCGGGAGCCGCCCAGCTACACCCCCTCACGCTCCACCCTGGGGACAGACAGGGTGCTGGTGGAAGACCCCCAAGGCAAAGCCGTGCCCTCCGCCCCACTGCACAGCAGGACCACCCGAGGACCTTAACGCCCCAGGCCTGAACCACGCCCGGACGGGGAGGGAGAACCTCCAGGTGGCTCCACCCAGCACCTGCCCCCAGGCGCCGGTCAGGTGGTGGGGCCCAGCTGTGGGACTGGCCTCCACAAGGCCCTCACCGGTCGTGGCCGTCCAGACCAGCCCGAGGCTGAGCCGCACTCCGGGGGGCGTGTTGGGGTGCACGGGGGGCGCGTGGGCCCGCATCAGTCGCAGCAGCAGCAGCAGCAGCAGGCAGACCAGCCCCAGCACGGCATCGCCCACCCTGCGGACAGACGCCGTCACACTGTCACGGCCGCCAGCCAGCGGCCAGCGCCCTGGCCCACAGGTGACCGCCTGCAGGGAACCTCTCAGTGGCTCTTTGTGCTTCTGGGGATCAGCCCGAGGCCCCATCAGGAAGGAAGGAGAGGACAGCCACAGCGCCTCCCGCACCTCCAGCCTCAGCACCGGTCCCCGCCGCCCTGCACATCCCTCCTGCCCTGCTTCCCGCAGGGGGTCCCGGCTCCCAGCTGGACTCAGCGGGACGCGCTCCTGTCGTCCTCTCACCTGCACCCCCTCCGCACTGAACTCGGCCCTTCTCAGAGGGGGCCTGGTCCTGCTCTATCTCACCGTCTCTTCCCACTGTTGCCCAAGAGGGCACAGCATGGGTCACACCAACCTCAGATTGCTGGAGCTGACCTCTGACCCCTGCAGCGCCCCTGGCTGACTCAGCAGCTCTGGGCTCCCAGTGAGGCTGACAGCGCTGTCCTAGGGAACCGTTTGAGCAGCAAGCCCCAGAGTGGAGGAGGGGGGCCGGGAGCAGGGTGTGGGGGGGCCTTCCTTTTGGGGGGCAGAGAAAGGCAGGCAGGCTACCTGGTCTCCCCGAGGCTGCGGAAGGTGTGATACAGCTGCAGGAAGAACTGTCTGGGGACGCGCTGCAGTCCCAGCAGGTTCTGGTCAAAGAGGCGCTGGTTAGACTCCCTTCCCCAGTGAGGCCTGAGGCCCCGCCCACGGGGGGCCTTCCTGGGGACACATCTCATGAGTCCCAGGGACCATCTGCCCATGCCCACACCCCAAAAACGGATTAAAGTGAACCCCAGGGGAGAGCATTGCACAGCCTTCGGGTCACTGTCTTCAGATCCCAGGAAAACCAATCTGGAGGACCTCAACCTCGCCCATCGTGCAGGCCCTGATGTAATTGGCTTGCAACTGTGTCTGTCGTGAGTGGCCCGCCCCCCGCCACGCAGACTCCACCACCATTGGCCCAAGGCCGTGTCCATTGCTCAGAGGCTTACCTTGATCTGCCCAACGCCAATGGTGATGGCAGCAGCGGAGGTGAAACCTTTGATGACGGGGCAGGAGATGAAGTCCAGCAGGAAACCTGGCAGCCAAGGGGGACACAGAGCTGGTCCCGGAGGCCGCAGTGCATGGAGGCGGGGGGTGAGGGGGTAAAGAGGGAGGGGCTTGGCTGAGTCTAGGGGTGCACACCCGTTGGCAGGTTTGGAGAGCAGGTGGCCCAGCTAGGGTCTGAGGCCTTGGCCCTTCTCCAAGCAGCCTGGCTCCTAAGCAGAATAGGGCAGTGCGGGGGACTGAGGGCGCCCCACTGGGGTGCCCCACTCACCCTCACGGGGACCCTCACATGGATGGCCCCCTGAAAGGCCAAGAAGAAAGTGTTGAGAGCTGCCCGGCCACGTGGCTCAGGGTTGAGCGTTGACCCATGAACCAGGAGGTCACGGTTCAATTCCCCATCAGGGCATGTGCCCAGATTGTGTGGTCCATCCCCAGTAGGGGGCATGCAAGAGGCAGCCGATCCATGATGCTCTCATCATTCATGTTTCTCTCTCTCCCACCCCCTTCCAATCTGAAATCAATAGAAACATGTATTTTCCGATGCTGGGGGCAGGACACCCCAGGAGACAGGTGCCTCAGTTGCTTGCCCAGGAAGAGAACCGCAGCGCGCCCCCCCTCCGCCCAGACAGCCCCCACCAGGAAGGCCTGGAGCCTTACCCAGGCACAGGAACCGCATGGCCAGCTGCACACAGCCGGACAGGAAGGCGAGCAGCACGGCGTAGGCAGGCTCCCGGAAGGTGTAGGAGGAGACCAGGAGGGACATGATGGCCGTGGGGCCCAGGGTCACGTCGCGGGAGGTGCCCAGGAAGAAGTACACGAAGCACCCCACGAAGGCGGAGTAGAGGCCGTACTGTCGGGGGGAGAGCGATGGGCACCAGGAGGCACATCACAGGGTCATGGAGTCACGGGGTCCCTGGTGGCTATGTCTGAGAGAAGGGGCCCGGGCGCCGTGACTGCCCTCTCAGCCGCCACAATGAGGGGCATTTCCCAGCGGCCTACGAGCACCAGCGCCTGGGCTTGTGTCCGGGTCCGAGTCGGAACCGCTCTTCCGAAGCCATCCGCCGGCCCACCGCGCAGCCCAGGACCTGCTGGTGCCACGCGGCCATGTGAGGCGCCCAAAGGCAGTCGCAGGCTCTAGACTAACCCTCCGCCCCTCCATCCCCCACCCCCCACCCCCATCCCCCAGTCTGGGGGCAACACCAGGCACTTCTGCTCTGATTCCGGCGGGCGCTGAGGCCCAGAGAGGGGCCAGGCGGTGGGGATGTGGGGACAGCGGGGCAGACACCTCACCTGGGGAGGAAGTCCAGCCACCTCAGCATAGGCCAGCGCCTGGGGGATGACCGTGAGTGCGACCGAGAGCCCGGCCACAAGGTCCATCCTCAGCCACTGCATGGAGTAGTGGGGCAGCCAGGCCAGGAGGGGCAGCCACCTCCGCAGGGCGGCAGGGGGGCAGCTGCAGGCCCTGGGGGCCGGGTGGGGGGCCCAGGGCATGGCCCGCTCCATCGCCTTCCCAGACGCCATGCCTGTGTGGGCGTGGGGGGCACAGAGTCAGGGCACGGGCTTCGAAGAACCGGGTCACGGGGCAAGGGTCCAGAGCGTCGGGAGAGACACTGTCCATCTCCCCTCCCTCAGCGTTTCAGCTGGTCTGAGGCACAGGCAGCTTGTGCAGAGGGTGCCCCCCCCCCCACAGGCTCTGAGTGCCACAGGGGCCTGTCTCACAGGAGGGGGAGGGGGCAGCGGGGGGCGACATCCCTGTTCAGCACCCCTCCCCACCCCATCCCTCTCCCCCGTATTCCTTCTCCCCCCTCCCCAGTCCCATTCCTTCCTAGCCTGCTCAAAGGAGTTCTCCCTGGAATCCTCCCTCCCTGCAGGGCGCTGGCTGAGAAGCCCAAACACCGCTCAGGGCTGGCCCGGGGAGAACTTTCCTTCTCACTTCCCTCCCAGGAGCCCTCTGGCAGGAGGAGAGGCCGGGGCGGGGGAAGGGGGAGACAGGGCACCCCGAGGCTTTCCCACTCAGGGGGCTGCTGCCTGGGCTGAAGGGGGCGTCTCCACCTGAGGCTGCCCCAACCCCCACTTGTGGCATTGGAACCCCTGGAGGGACCCCAAAAGTCCTAGTTGGTTCTGGAAAAACACCAGAGGCCCCTCCTCTAACTCCAAGTGCACAGCACCCTCCAGGACCGCCCCTGCCCCCACCCCGAAGCCCCTGCCCCCACCCCGGCCCCCGCGAGACCAAAGGCGGCAGGAACCTGGGGAGGGACGTGGTGAGTGGGGAGCGGGGTCCCTGCGGGAGGCGCCCGCACCAGCTCGCCCACCCCGCCCACCGCAGACTCACCCCACTTCGCCCCTACGGGTCGCAGACCTGCCGGGGCCCCGGGGACGTGGGCGGAGCCGGCGTCTCGTGACCCGCGGGGCGGCGCTGGCATCACGTGACACAGGGAGACCAGCACGGATGGGACCGGGACAGAGAATGGGTGCAGCCGCCATGCACCGCCCCGGGCCGGTCTGCTGGGCGCTGCTGCTCGCCCTGGGGCTGTGCTGCGCGCACCGGGCGCGCTCCCGCCACGTGCTGCTAATCCTGGGTGAGTGCGCCCCGCGCCCCGATGTCCCCCATCCCGCTGTCGCCCCCCAACAGCGGCCAGCGCTGCCCCAGCCCCGCAGCCTCACTGCCGCCCGCCTGTCTCCCGCTGCTGCCCCACACCTTGTGGTCGCTCCTAGGAGAGGGAGGCGGGCAGTGTCGCTCCCTGCGGGGTCTGCTGGGATCCCCGCATTCAGCCCCCCAATCCTCGGCCCGCTGACCCTGCACCTCGCCTGTGTCCAGAGCCCCGACCTGGGGTCCACAGATCCACAGGGATGCCAGAGAGGGGCGGATGCCCACATCCACAGAGGCCAACGTGCCCGGGCGCTCCCGTCTCCCCAGCCGCTTCTCTGACCCCCAGAGCTCTGAGGGTCAGCTCTGCTCCCCCCTCATCCCCTTCCTCAGCCCCATCCCCTCCCGAAACTTCCCAGTCCCGCTGCTGTTAGACTTCCCGGTGGGCGGGTGGCCGGGCTGTCACAAGGCAGTTCTTCCCCTTTTCTGAGGGCTGGCCGCGGGCCAGGCGGCTCTGATTAGCCCTGTGGTCTGTGGCCAGGCCTCCGCTCATTGGAACCTGGTGGCTCTCCACTGGGGGCTCCCTCAGCCCCACCCAGGGGCACCAGTGGAGCCCTGACCACGGATCCCTGTCCTTGTGCCAAGCCCAGTGCTGCCCCACCACACCTGCCTGCTAACGTGCCCACCCGAGCTCCCTGCCCACCTGAGTTCCATACCCACCCAAGCACCCTGCCCACCTGAGCGCCCAGCCCACCCGAGTGCCATGCCCACCCAAGCACCCTGCCCACCTGAGTGTCCTGCCCACCCGAGCACCCTGCCCACCTCAGTACCCTGCCCACCTGAGTTCCATGCCCACCTGAGTTCCATGACCAAATGAGCGCCCTGCCCACCCGAGCACCCTGCCCACCCGAGCTCCATGCCCACCTGAGCATCCTGCCCACCTGAGCGCCCTGCCCACCTGAGCACTGCCTGCTAACATGGTCACTGGTTTTCACACTGAGCTGGTAACATTGCCACTTGGGTATCATGCCTGCTGAGTAAAATGCCCACCCAGGTATCATGCCCACTTGGTGATGCCCATCTGGGTAGCTTGCCCACCTGAGCATCACTGGCCAGGCCACGGCTGCAGGACCCAGCTCTTCCCGCCCACATGGGCTGCCCCTGAGCCCAGCTCACCGTGCCCGTGTCCCCCTCCTAGCGGATGACGGGGGCTTCGAGAGCGGCGCCTACAACAACAGCGCCATCGCCACGCCGCACCTGGACGCCCTGGCCCGGCGCAGCCTGGTCTTCCGCCATGCCTTCACCTCCGTCAGCAGCTGCTCGCCCAGCCGCGCCAGCCTCCTCACGGGCCTGCCCCAGGTGAGGCGGGGAAGGAGCAGGGCCCGCCCGGTGGGGGACCCTCCCTGCCCCCTAGGTGTGCTCACCTTCCATGCCCCACTCCCCACGTGGCATCCTCTGGTGAGCAGCTGCACGCTGTGGTCCCCGAGGCGGAGGCCGTGAGGAGGCGCCTCTATCGAGGGGCCTGTGGCCTGAGCAGACTCTCTGACGGCTAACAGGCCGCTCTGTGAGGGGGAGCCTTTCGCGGTCAGCGGGCATCTTTCTGGTCGGAGTGGTAACACCCCCGAGTTCACACCGCAGAGCAGTGGGTAACAGGCCTGCGCTGTCCCTTCCCACGGTGTGAGCTCATGCAGAGGGGGCAGTCCAGGGAGCGGAGAGGGCAGCGAAAGTCACGCCTGGTGCACCTCCCGGTCATCCATTTCCTGCCGACGTGCCACAGGGGGTGAGGAGTGAGCGCTGGCCCCTGAAGGCTAAACAGCCGTGAAGGGCCGGGGTGAGGAGCTGTCAGGCCCGCACCCCCGGCTCACTGTGTCCTGGCCGGTGTCCCGCCGCAGCACCAGAACGGGATGTACGGCCTGCACCAGGGCGTGCACCACTTCAGCTCCTTCGAGGGCGTGCAGAGCCTGCCGCTGCTGCTCGGCCGCGCCGCCGTGCGCACAGGTGAGGGCTTCCGCACCTGCCCGGAGCTGGCCTTGTCCGGAGCCACCCTTAGCCGGTGGCTGCTGGAGTACCGTCCCCAGGGCTGGGGCTCCGGGCCGGGCCCGGGGCTGGGCAGCCTGCGTGGAGGCCATGGCAGGGCTGGGCGGAGAAGGGCGCAGAGGGCACTGGGAGGCCGTGGGGACTCCGGATGGCCTCTCGCGCCCCCAGGCATCATCGGGAAGAAGCACGTGGGGCCGGAGGCGGTGTTCCCCTTCGACTTCGCGCACACGGAGGAGACGGACTCCGTGCTCCAGGTGGGCCGTAACGTCACCAGGATCCGGCTGCTGGTCCGCGAGTTCCTGCAGACGGGGGACGGCAGGTGCGGAGGCCCCCGCCCCCTCAGGCCGGCCCGGGGCTGTGAGCGTGGCATGCACCCCAGAACCTTTACTGGAGAGGATTCCCCAGACAGTGGAGTAGGGAAGGGGAGAAGGTTCCAGATGCTAAAGTGAACCTGGTCAGAGGAAGCGGGCCCTGGGGAGACGGAGGCACTGAGGTTCGCAGGAGACTGAGTGACAGGAGCAGGCGAAGCCAAGGGGCTCCTCCTGCAGGAGGGGCTCCCCAGGGCCGCACACCAGGCCCTGGCACTGAGGCCCCGCCCTGCGCAGGCCCTTCTTCCTGTATGTCGCCTTCCACGACCCCCACCGCTGCGGGCACTCCCAGCCCCAGTACGGGGCCTTCTGCGAGAAGTTCGGCAACGGGGAGAGCGGCATGGGGCGCATCCCAGACTGGACCCCACAGGTCTACGATCCCCAGGATGTGCAGGTAGGGGCCCTCCGCGAGCTCGCAGCCCGGCCCCAGGTGTGTGACGGCTCGGAAGTGGCCCTGTGACCTGGGTCCAGGTCCCCTCTGCGGGGCCTGCAGAGAGAAGCGTGAGGGCAAGGGTGACGCACCCAGCATCGTGGATTGGGGGCTGACCCATCCCCAGGAGGAGGATTCAGGCGCAGGAGGAGGCCGCCCCGCCCCTGCCCTGATCAGGGCTGGACAGGTCCCGGCCTCTCTACTGACGTGGACTCTCCACTCACCTGCCTCAGGTGCCTTACTTCGTCCCCGACACCCCGGCGGCCCGGGCTGACCTGGCCGCTCAGTACACCACCATCGGCCGCATGGACCAAGGTGGGCCAGGAAGCCGGGTGTGGGGGTGCCCATGCGGGCCGGGAGCCTGGGGCCAGCGGGGATGGAGGGACTCCTGACTCCGGCCCTGCCCGGACTGTCAGCCCCACAGGGAAGACCTGAGATTCCAGAACACCCAGGGCAGCGGTGGCAGCTGTGCGGGGTGACACGGAAGTGCCAAGGGAGGGCCGGTGTCCCGGTGGGTGGGCGGGTGGGGAGGAAGGCTAGGGAGGCCCTGCACGCCAGCTCCGGGGCAGAGGGCAGGGCAGAGTTCTGGGCAGAGGCCCAGGCCCAGGCTGGCGGGAGGGACAGCACAGGGCCCAGCAGCGGGTGAAGGAGCGAGGGAGGGCACGCACCGGTGGGGAGGAGGGAGTAGTCCGTGTCCGCCTGCCCTGAGCGGTGCCCTCTGCGCCGCAGGGGTCGGGCTGGTGCTGCAGGAGCTGCGGGCGGCCGGCGTCCTGAACGACACCCTGGTGATCTTCACCTCCGACAACGGCATCCCCTTCCCCAGCGGCAGGACCAACCTGTACTGGCCGGGCGCCGCGGAGCCCCTGCTGGTGTCGTCCCCGGAGCACCCGCAACGCTGGGGCCAGGTCAGCGAGGCCTACGTGAGCCTCCTCGGTACGGTCCTGCACCTACGGGAAGGGGGAAGTGTGGGGACACTACGTCCGGGCTGTTCGCAACACTCCCTTCCGTGGTTCCCACCGGCCGCCCGCGAGGCCCAGAGAGGTGAATAAGTGCCCAGGCCACGCAGCGAGCAAGCGCCCCGCTGGCTGTAGCCCAGGCCTCGCCATCTTTAGACTTGCTCTCCCACCAGCCCACCGAGCGAAGGTGTTGCCGTCCAGACACCCACCTGGTCCTGGCGCAGTTGGCGGGGCTGGGCCTCAGAGTGCGCTCCGGCTTTTTCCCGGGGGGTACCGATGCTGCGGCCCTGGGACCCCGCTTTGAGGAGTCAGGGCAGCAGCACCCTCGGGCCCTTTGGACCCAAAGCACCTGTGGGAACGCTGTGGCCGCAGCTCAGAGCAGGAGCCAATGAGCTGGGTGGGCCGCCTCACTGGTCCGAAGAGTCTTAGAAGGATCGTGAACGTTAGTCTCGCAAAGTGGCAGGCAGGCAGGCAACGGGAGCAGGTGGGTGTCGGAGCACCTCCCTGCTGGTGCTGAGGTGAGAGGCAGCCCACCAGCTTCCCAGGCTCGTGCCTGCCTGGCAAGCTGATGCGCCTCCCTCCCCCCCGCAGACCTCACGCCCACCGTGCTGGACTGGTTCTCCATCCCCTACCCCCGCTACGCCATCTTCGGCTCCAAGACGGTCCAGCTCACTGGCCGGTCTCTCCTGCCGGCGCTGGACGCGGAGCCCGCCTGGACCACCGTCTTCGGCAGCCAGAGCCACCACGAGGCCACCATGTTCTACCCGATGCGCTCTGTGCAGCACGGGGCCCTGCGCCTGGTGCACAACCTGCACTTCAAGATGCCCTTCCCCATCGACCAGGACCTCTACGTGTCGCCCACCTTCCAGGACCTGCTGAACCGCACGGCGGCCGGCCGGCCCACACGCTGGTACAAAGACCTGCACGGCTACTACTACCGGGAGCGCTGGGAGCTCTACGACCTCCGCCGTGACCCCCGAGAGACCCAGAACCTGGCTGCCGACCCGCACTACGCCCCGGCGCTGGAGCTGCTGCGGGCCCGGCTGGCCAAGTGGCAGTGGGAGACCCAGGACCCCTGGGTGTGCGCCCCTGACGGGGTCCTGGAGGAGAGGCTCTCGCCCCAGTGCCGGCCCCTGCACAACGAGCTGTGAGCCGCACGCGCCCCTGCCAGGGAGGGCGCAGCCGGCCTCGGGCACAGGCACAGCCGCCTCCGCGTGCAGCCCAGGAGGGCGCTCCGGTGCTGGCCTCCTTCCCGCCTCTGCTGAAGGGGCACAGAGGGCGTGTCTCCCCCGTGCCATGGGACATCGCCTCCATGTCTGAGCCGTGTCCCAGCACAGGCATTCCAAGGCGACCCAGGACAGGTGTGGACACGGGGTCATTTCCTCGGTTGGGTCCCGGGACCCTCCTCATTCTCCGGAGCCACAGATGTCTGTGCCCTTCCCGTGAGAGGAGACGAGGAGCTGTGAGCGCCACGTGGGTGGAGGCGGGTCCAACCCCTCTGGGAGTGCAATGTTGGTTTTATCGGCCTCTGGCCCCGAAGACAGGACGCTCTGGGCTGGTTTGGGGGGGGGAGGGGGGGGGGACTGCTCCCGGCTGGCTCTAAGCGGCAGGTCTGAGCCTGTGGGTGTCTATCCTTTTGCTGCCCAGGGATGCCATCCTGTCTGCAGGCCGGTCCCTTCTGAGGAGGACACAGGTCTAACACAGACGCCGCCCGAATGCTCCAGGCCTTACCTCCTGGCGTGGAAGCAGAGGCTCTGCCCGGGAAAGCGGGGAGAGGGCCTTCTCTCTGGATGGGGGCTCCTGTCGCCCGCCCTCCCCATCTCCTCCCTCCTCAGGGCGAGAGTAAGCCTCAGGCCAGAACACTGAACACGCTCATTTTAGTAAAACATGCAAGTCCGTTTCTGAGCTTGTTTACAACAGCGCCCCCGGGATTCCCCCGCGGCTTCCTGAGCATCAGATGGGAGCTGCTGTCCAGGACTTTCAGTCTGTGAGGGGTGGCTGGTCCGGGTGAGGGCCTGGGGGGGGTGGGGACTCCCCTGGGCAATACCCAACTGTGTCACGGTGGCCTGAGATGGGGGATAGGGGGACACTGGTAGAGACAGTCCTCAGCCCTGGAGGAGCTACGGCCCCCGCATAGGGGTCTGGGAGGAGCCATGGCCCCTGCAGAGGGATCTGGGGGCACAAACCCACCAAAGACACTGTCCATCACTTGGAGACGAGCCTCAGTGGTAAACAGCCTAAACAGCCACACGCGCCCCTGCCAGGGAGGGCGCAGCCAGCCTCCGAGTGCAGCCCGGGTGGAGACACGCCCTCTATGCCTCTCCAGGCAGAGGTGGGAAGGAGGCCAGCACCCTAAACGGGAGTCATTGAGCTTCAGCACCAATAGCCGAGAGAACAGGGCTGGTGCTGGTGGCGTGCACCTCTGCCTGGGCAGGGGCACCTGCCTTGAGCCACCAGTGCTGCCGCCCACCACCTCCGTGGGTGTGGGAGGAGCCTCTGACACAGTGAAATGCAGAGCAAAGTTCAGAAGTTGGTCAGATAGGCATTTATCTGGGGACACATGGGCCTCCGGCTCTGGGGAGGGTGCCAGGACCCACCCATGGAGCGTCCTCGGGGTGTCACCCCTGATGAGAGGAAAGGGTTTACGCAGAAAAGAGCAGACAGTTTGAGTGCCCATCTGTGACCTGCACATGGTGAGGGTGGTTGTCGGACTCCAGTGAGGGGACCCGAGGGGGCGTGTGCGATGAGCACCCCAAGCTGAACCCATAGGACAGGGCACGGAGCCCACCAGCCAGGAGGACACAGCATCTGTCACGGGGGGCTCTCTTCCGTCCACACCACCTTCTTCTGCTCGTCGGAGATGGCAAAGCGGACGCAGCTAAGCAGCGTGTCCAGGTCACCCCAGGCCTCAGGGGCCAGGCTGCAGCAGGGGCAGGGCGCCCTGTCCAGCTCACCCTCCTCCTGCCTGCTGGCCGCCAGGAGCTGCTCCTCCGAGGCACCCAGCCGCTGCAGGGCCTTCCTGCGGGGCCAGAGGCAGCTCAGGGGGACAGCGCCCCGGCACCGGCCAAGCTCGGGACCAAACACCCCTGGGTGCAGCGGCCAGTGTCACAGGGTCCTGAAGAGACAGGGCCCCAGACCACAAAGCCGGGCGGGGCTGGGCATCTAGTTTACAGCCTCAGGTGTCAAATTATAAAGGGCCCAGGACACCTGGGCTTTCCCCAGCCATGAACAAGCATGGCCTCCAGCGTGGTCCTCGACACCAGGCGGGCGGGATCCTGTGGCCCCAGCAGACGGGCCTTAGTGCAGGAGCCAAGTCCTCGCTGTCCTCTGGGCTGCTTCCCAGGGGGCAGGGAGCCTCTGTCCACAGTTGTGGGGGACCCACCTGTGACATTTCCAGGAATCCTGTCACATGCTCCAGAGGCACAAGACCACCAGCCCCAGGTGCACCTACCTGAGTCTCTTGGCTGCCTTCTCGTTGATGACGATGTGGAGGACGATGGGGAAGATCTCCATGCTGTGCAGGGCGCGCACGCTGCCCAGTGGGACGTCCAGGAGGGCGTGGGTGCTCTGGGGGAGAAGAGGGACAAGTCAAGTCTGCCATCTGGAAGCGGTGCCGAGGGGACCGGCAGGCTGCGTTGGTACAGGAGACGGGAGAGTCCACAGCTCTCCGGGCCAGCGGGTGTTGGCGGCACAGCCGTTGGCAACTCCATCCACCTGCAGGGTGTCTGCCAAGCGGCAGACGTGAGGCCAGAAAAAGGAACAAACAGCCAGCGGTATGACTCGGGCTGAGCGTCTGCCTGTGAGCCAGGTCTCAGTTCGATTCCCGGTCCGGGCACAGGCCCGGGTGTGGCTCCATCCCTGGTAGGGGGCGTGCAAAAGGCAGCTGCTCCACGATTCTCTCTCGTCATTGATGTCTCTCTCCATCTCTCTTCCTCTCTGAAATCAATTTTAAAATATATTTTAAAACATAAAACAAGCAAAGCGCAAAACCCAAAACCCAAAGACATGGAACAGAGGAGGAGGCTGGGAGGGTGACACGGGTGAAGGTTCCAGTGTATGACGACGGATGGAATTAGACTGTTGATGGTGAACGCCCTAACGTGTACACAGACATGGAATTACAATGCTGACACCTGAAACTCACATAAAGTTAACCAATGTAGCCTCGACTTACAAAGCAGTCATTCTAGCAACACAGCACCCTCATGCGTGCTTTGCACCTGGAAGCACAGAGCTGCACGCTGGGCTGAGGGGCTGTGCCCGGGCCAGTCCCCAGGAGGCCGCAGTGCCTCCTCAGGGCATGGGGCTGTGGGCACAGGGCGCCGCCTCCGCTGGCAGCCCGCCTGGCCGCCTTGTATCCATGTAACACGGTAGCTCACAGTGACCTCTGCCTGTATCTGAGCCTTAGAACATGAATGCTACTTCCACTTCACTGAGTCACTTCACAGATGATGCTAACTGCTTCCTGCCTTGGGAAACGGGCTCCAGGGAGTTCAGAGACTCCCCAAGGCCACAGGGACCCTGATCCCACCTCCGGCCTCCAACCCTCTGCCAGTTCCCGCTCCCCAAGCAGCCCGCTCGCCAGCCCTACCTTCTCCATGAGGCGCTCCAGGGCCGAGCGGGGCACCCAGCGGCTGCCAGCGGCCTCCCTTGCCTGGACAATGTCCCCTCTCCGGCTGGCGGCCTCACGCTCCTCCGGGCTCAAGCACTCTGAGGGGACAGTGGACGGAGGTCACACACCCAACCTCTGGAGTCCTGAGGGAGCCCCACGCCGGACCTCCTGCCCCCGGGGCCGCCAGCGCTGGAGGAGCTCTCCCTAGGTGTCCTCTCCGTGAGCCTGACCCTGCGCTTCCTACTCAGAGGCTGCCCCTGAGGACACCCAACCCGGGGGCTGGGTCCTTACAGGAAGCCCCCGTAGAGACAGACACACGGGAGAAGCCACGTGATGCAGAGGCTGAGGGAGGAGGGTGCACACAAGCCAGGAAGCTGAGGACCAGGAGCCAGAGAGGGGGGCCCTCCCAAGAGCCTCTGCGCCAGGCGGCCACGGAGACCTGGTCCCATGCCACCTCAGTCCGGAGGAGAGCCCAGGCTGTACGCTGGCGTGGTGAGCTGCCGGGCAGCCCCAGGGCCCTCGTGGCGCCTCCCGCTGCTCTCCTGGAGCCCGTCTGGCAGCTGCCCAGGCCTTGCCCACCCCACACACAGTGGGGCCCCGGGGGAGCGCACCTGCCGGGCATGTCTTAAACCCTTGCAGGAGGCAGAGCTTCTCACTCAGGATCCTCCCGACCAAGCCGGGCACCAGGAGCACGGGCCGGGGCCGGCTGGGCCTGCGGGGGTGCACCCGCGTGTAGGGCGCCAGGGTGACGCAGCTCTCGGCCCAGAAGCCCCTGGGGGAGGCGTCTGTGGGGGAGAAGAGCTGTGAGCGGACCCAGACCCCGCCAGCAGCAGGGCTGAGCTTTGCACCCGCACAGCCCCCACACCTACAGGGAGGCCACGTAGGGTGCCGGCTCCAGGGCCGAGTCCCCGCCCACCCTGGCTGAACAGCCTGCGTGCCAGTGGCCACGGAGCCCTGTGGCGGCCAGGCCCAGCCAGGTAGTGCATTCGATCCCACCTGCCTCACTGGCCACAGGGAGAATGGAGAAGGCCTCCTCCCTTCCATCACCCTCTCCTCGCCCCCAGCGCCACCTGGTCGCCTGCTTCACGCTCCCCTCACTCCAGCCCCCGTCTCCCTCCCAACCATTCAGGTTGCTATCCATTCTCACAGCCCCCCTATATTATGCACCCAAAAGACCTTTCAAGAAGGAACTAAGCTCAGATGGATGGAGCTTACTCTAAACTCAGCCCCACCGCCTTCATAACTCGGTTTTACCCCGTGGCGCTACCGTGCTGACCTCCCTCGGGGCCTCAGACCTCACCCAGCTCACCTCTCCAGAGAGGCACCCCGGCGCCAAGTATGGTGCTCAGGATCCATCCTGTTCCGGCTGAGGAGGGGCTCCCTGAGCCAGCCCAGCAGCTTGCAGCGCCCCCCAACACCTTGGCCTCGCCTTACCTGACTGGGTCCCGTCAAAGGATGAGCACAGGGCGCTGGCCTTGGTTCTGTCCACAGTGACGATACGGACCAACCTCTGGGAGCCTCCAGGAGATGGCTGGAGGGAGAAGGAACCAGTTGTCGCCGTCCACACCGGGCCGGGCAGGCACCGCCCCACCGGGGGATCCAGGCTGGTCCCTAGACCTTCAGGCTGTACCCACAGAACAGCCCAGGCCCCGTGTCAGGGAGGAGAAGGGAGCAGGAGAGGGTCCTGGGGCAGAGGCCCTCGCCCAGGGCAGAGCAGTGAGGGCGGTCCCCACACCTCACCCACTGTGACGGAGGCAGGGGGCGGGGTGCGCCCTAGCTCCTCGATCAGGGCACTGAGTGGCCTCTGTGGGGAGGACACCATGTCCCCACCCTCAGGGGGAGGAATGGGTGCAGATGGCCAGACAGGGGGTGCAGGGGCGCTATTGGGTGAGCATGTCCAGCGCCTCTGCTCGAGGTGGAGAAACTTGAAGGCCAGGCACCTTGTGCAGGCCCAGAGAAAGGTGTACAGGACGCATGGCACAGGGACTCCCAGGGAGACCCCTCAGATCAGTAGCCTACACCCTCCCAACAGGACCCCTAGCCAGCCCCACCCCTCTGCCAGCCCAGGGAGGAGGGGGCAGCGAAAGGCAGGGCCAACCCCCTCCCCGTGGGCTGGGCCAGGACAGGCAGCGGCCTCACCTTGCGGGTGGAGCTGCTCTGCTGAGCCAGGTCCCGCAGGAGGGTGATGAGCAGCTGCTGTGCCCTGCGAGGAGGAGACACGCTGCCAGGAGGCTCCACACCCCGCCCAGTAGCACCTCTGAGACTGAAGTCCTCAGCCCACGGAGGGGCCGCACCTGCCGGGGCGAGCCTGGGTGGGACGTGGCTCCTGGCCTCCCTGCACCGCGGAGCTGAGCAGCACCACCCAACACCATGCTCCGTGGGCACCGGCTGGCCTGGGACATGCTCCTGGCAGGCAGATGCTGCTGGGGGGAGGGGTGGGCCCTGCCCCAGCTGTCCCAGGACAGGGTCCTGGGAGGTGGGAACACAGTCCTGGACACACGCAGTGACTGCAATCCACCTCTGGGGCACACTGGCCACGTCTGGAGACAGTGCTGGTTTTCACAGCTCGGGGCCAGCATGAGACCAGGCAGCCCCCAGCAGCGGGGCCCGCAGGTGGAAATGCTGACCCAAACACTCTAGAACCGAGGCCCAGCCTTTTCACAAACAAACCTGTCCACTTGGGGGTGGCACATGGGGATTCCACTCGGCGGTCCCCTCCCCAGAGGTGACTGCTCACCGTGCGTAGGTGGGGATGGTGCCGCCATCCGTGTCCCTGGTGCTGTAGGGGCCCACGCGGTGGGCGTGCCAGCAGCCGCGGCCCTGGAACATGGTGTCTGTGACATGCAGGATGTCACCGCAGTGCACCAGCAGCTCCCCCTCCGCCTGCCCCTCCAGGGCCAGGTTGACCCGGATGTAGAAGGAGTCCCCTGAGGTGGCCACTTTGGCCTCCAGGTCCTGGACCAGCTTCTTATAACCTGGTAAGAGAGCACAGATCAGTCCTAGCCGTGATCCACAGAAGGAAGGTTCTGGAACGTGAAAGGAGAAGGGACAGAAGGTACCGCCCCAAAGTCCCGGGAGCCATCCTGGGGCCAGAGTCAGTGGGTCAGAGGTCCCAGCTGCCTTGGGCCTCTGCAGACTGGGGGTGCGGCCTGGCTCTGGGATAGGCCATGGGGGCTGGGGCAGGCACGGCCAAGGTCAGAGTCGAGAAGGGGCGGCTGTGCAGGTGCTGAGAGGGGAGCTCCTGGGGGAGGGAGAGGGGGGAGTGTGTACCCTCCGTGTTGACCTTCACAGACAGGCAGCAGAAGCCGTCCACCCTGCGGAGGAGAGCCACAGCCTTCTCCAGGGTCACGCCCTGCAGGACGGCCTTGAAGAAGGGCTCTGTGGCCTCGCAGTCCACCTGGGGGCAAACCACGAGGGCGGGCCGCTATCGACAGGCTCAGCATGGAGCCTGAGCGCAGATCTGCACTCAACCCCTCTCCCCCAGCTGCCCACACGCGCCCTCAGCCACCCACAAGCCCATCAGGGCCTCTGTCCCAGGCCCTGAGCTGGGGCATCTGCATTTGGCTCCTTCAAGCCACCCATGTTCCCACCGAGTCAACAACCAACCCCTTCCCACCGGCATGCGGAGAGCACCACCCAGGACCGTGTCTGCTCTCCAAAATGGAGCTTCGTTCTAGAGCGTTCCAGATCGCAGGTTCTCGGCTTTGGGACGGCTGCCATTTGGAGCCAGGTCACTCTGTGCTGTGGGGCCGCCCGGGCCCTGTGGGATGTCAGCGGCATCCCTGGCATCTGCTAGCTGCCACCCCCAGCCCGCTGTGAAAGCTCCCAGCTCTCACGGTCCCTCCATTCACGCCCTCGCTGCTCACGCAAGGAGAGGGCGCTTTATAAGAAGGAGCACGTGCCTTTAACTGAACTGCCCCGTTCGGGTCTCAGGACTGTCCCACACACCATGAAGGGCTCTGTGGCTGTGACCACAATGCCACTGACGAGACACAGAGAAAGGGCTCCTTGGGAACAGGTGGCGCCTATTTTGTGAATTTCTTACAATTGTTAAAAAGCTTAAATTTCACGTTTCAGTGACTGCTGCTGTAGTCACTAGATGGTGATTAGTTAAGTTGTATATTTATGTATTCTGCAGCATCATGAATATTTTACAACAGAAAGTTTGAAAGAGTTAAGAGTGTGGATTTGCCGGTATGTGTATTTGAACACAGGCGTGCATGCACACGTATGGGAGCTGACGAGACACCGTTAAAAACAGCAACAGGAAGCCTGGAACTCACTCACCATGACGATCTGCGTGCCCGGGCGCAAGGCCATCTCGTCGGCCGCCGAGCCAGGGCTGACGCGGTGGATGAAGATGCCCGTGTGGTTCCCACCGATGACGCTCATCTGCTCCAGCAGCGCGTCCCCCTGGAAGGCCAGCACCGTGACCTGGCTCGGGAGCTTCCGGGCCGGCCGCCGCCGCACGGGGGCGCTGCTGCAGAAAGGGGCGACGGAGCTCGTGTGCAGCCCGGCTCTGCCCCCAGACCCAGCATTCTGGAATTCTCCACCCTCTGTCCTGCCATGATCACTCCCTCAAAAAGGCTGTCGCCTGCTATCAGCCCTCACTCCGCCACCTGCTGGCCCGGCCACACTCCACTCACCTGGCTGAGCCGCAGAGGCCCCTGGAGACCAGCTGTGGGCCGCGCTCAGACTCTAGGAGGTCTAGGCAGAAGCAAAGGCTCAGACCCCTCGCCGGCCTCCCTAACGCCGCACGCTACCTCAGTCCCCTCAGCCCCCTCGGCTGAGGCTGACCTTCTCGTCCTCCTCCTTCCTCCTGCTTAGACCTTGGCTCCTCTCTCCCCTCCAGGGATAAGCGGGAGGAGCGGGTGGAGAGCTGCACCTGCCTGGGTTTGGCCTCCACTGTGTCCTTTGTGAGACTGAACATTGCCCACGTTCTATGAGATGGGGAAGCTAGAATCCACTTCCACCTTCAGTCACACAGTCAAATCCAATGGCACCTGGGCCCGCCTTTCTGCACAGCAGCGCCAGCCGCCTGCACCAGCTGCTCCGCTTACCCCAGGCCACGCCAGCTGCTGGCTGTGGAGGCTCCTGTTGGCGGACCCAGGCCTCGATGTCCCTGGGTGGCCCAGCCCAGGCGACGGCTTCCCTCTGAGAGTGGAGGCTGTTCCTCCACCTGGTGGACTGCCCGCCCACCTGGAGGACCAAAGGCCAGCAGAGGGCGGACAGCTGCCTGCCACCTGCCACCTGCCACGGCGGCCTGTGCCCAGCTCACAGGAAACCCGGTTCCTGACTACATCCCAGCCATGTGGAGGCCACTGGGCGCTGCTGGCGCATGTGAGACAAATTCCACTAGAAAGTGTGAACATGGGATATCACATGGGATCACACTGAAGAGGAGCAGCAAGCACCCTCTCCTCCTGGCCTCAGCCAGCTGGCTCCCCTGCCGCACCCTCTCCATTGGTCACTGTCACAAATACCACCACCAGTGACCCGGGAAGGAGGAAGGTTTCTGGCCATGTGACCACTGCCCACTGCAGCTGCCTCTGTGGGCCAGCATGGGTGCGTGCACCCCCTGGTGGCCACAGGGTGAATTCCAGGCGGGGTGCTGAGCACCTACTCTGTGAGGACCAAGGCTGGGGTAGGAGTGCAGGGTGGGAAGGGAAGAAGGCCAACGTGAGGGGCACACGGCTTGGGAAGGAGAGGGTGTGACAGATACAAGGCATAAGCCACAGGGAAAGAGAGAGAGGCACCCACAGGTGCCCTGTCCAGCAGGAGGGGCACTGCAGCCTGGCGCCGTGCTGTTCCTGGCAGCCTGAACACCCAGCGTCCAGAGCAGGAGGGACAGAACAAGCAGCTGTCTGAACATCTGGGCTGAGCGGGCATGGAGACAATGGAAAGGACACCAGGCACAGAGCAGCTGGCACTGGCCTGAACTGCCAGGGGCCCAGGTCAGGGCAGCGTCCCAGTTCCCCTCCCTCTGCCCGGCCACCGAGGAGACCTGTCCTCCTGTCTCCTCCTGGCTCTGTGGCCCAGCCAGGGGAGGTGGGCGGCTGCAGAGTTGGCAGCGGACACACTCACCTGCTCTGTCTATAATCTCGTAATCCAGGTCGGCGTCACCCGCCTTCGCTCCCGGGGAGGCTCTCCAGTCCCCCTCCAGGGTTTCCGAGAAGCCACTGCGCAGAGGACGAGGACGGCTTGGGCCAGAAGCACCCAGCACCTGCCCGGCCCTCGTCCTCGGTGAGCTGCCAGGGGACCCGTGTCGGCCGGCGCCGGTGCCGTCCTCTCTACCTGAAGGACCAAGGATCCTCCCGGAAGTCCTCCGCGGCTCGCTTGTACAGGGACAGCTGGCTGGGGGGCACAGGGCTGCTGGAGCGGAAGCTGTCCACCAGCTCGCGGCTGGATGTGGCGCTCAGGTCCGACCAGAGCTGAGACTGGAGGACGGTGAGGCAGGGTCGGCGCGAGCTCGTGGGCTCACGACTCCTCCCTGCTCTGGAAAGGGAAGAAGCCTCGGCCACCTGAGGGCCGAGGAGGGGACAGGAAGGGGAGGGGAAGGGGAGCACACAGCCAGGCACATTAGTCGAGCACCTACTATGTGCCAGCTCTCTCTTAGCTGTTTCCTGTGTTTTATGTCGCTTAGTCCTCCCAATAAATAAATAAAAATAATCTTCCCACTTTACATAGAAAGCGATTGAGGCCCTGAGAGACCACGGGACTGGCTAGTGAGGGTCACGTGCTGATGTGGACTGCGCAGGATGCTGAGTGGGGCACGGGACGCCAGGTGGACAGCGTGGGCCTGGATGCAGCCCTGGCCACCTAAGTCCCTCTTCAGCACCTATGATGTGCGGGCCCCCTTCCGTCTGCACGGCCTGTCCCCGGGAGGAGGGGCACTGCTGTACCTCGGAGGAGCTGAGGCAGCTGCAGTCACTGTCGTCTGGCGGGCAGATGGCGAACATGCGCACCAGCCGCTGCTTTCCCCTCCAGCAGGGCTCCCTCGGCCCCGCCTCCTGCTTGGGCTGCCAAGGCGCCAGACGGGCTGGTTAATTCAGGAAAGATCCCCTCGGATGCTCTCGGGGTTTCTGCCCAGACACCTCCCCCTTCTCCACCCTCTCTCATTGCTTCCAGCCTGGGTCTGCCTTCTCCCAGCCAGGGACCCCCGGCTGGCCACCAGGTGCACAGCACTGGGCTTGGGGAGCGGCATGTCATTTCTGGGAGAGGGCATACGTCGGCGTGGGAACCGTTTTCCTGCCAAGGCCCATTGGATACGTATACCATCATGCACAGGCTGTACAAAACTGTCAGCTTAAAAATCAGCCGGTGCCCAGCACGTGTGGCTCAGGGATTGGGCATCAACCTATGAACCAGAAGGTCACGGTTTGATTCCTGGTCAGGGCACAAGCCCGGGTTGCAGCCTCAACCCCCAGTGGGGGGCATGCAGGAGGCAGCCAATCCTCTCTCATCACTGATGTTTCTATTTCTCTCTCCCTCTCCCTTACTCTCTGAAATCAATATAAATATACTATTGATATAGGCCCGGTACACGAAATCTGTGCGCGGGTCGGTCCCTAGGTCTGGCCTGTGACCAGGGCCATCTTCCCTGGCTGCCCGCAGATGCCCCCCTCCCTAACCGCTACCCCTCCTCACTACCCCCCCCCCCAGTTCCCCGTTCGCCATTGGGCAATCGGAGCCTGACCGCCAGGAGAAGGGACTGAGAGGTGGTCAGTGCGCCTCACAGTGACTGGTCGGGTGGTCGTTCTAGTCATTCCACCCTTAGGGTCAATTTGCATATGGCCCTTTTATTATCGATATATAGGATTTTTGGTCGGTCAAACATTTAATTAACTCACCCCTAATGCCTTGTTAGGGCCAGACCAAATGGTTTTGTGGGCGTTACATGGGCTGAACGTTCCCCACCCCTATGCACATAGTTCTTCCTGGCTACACACCTGGTACATAATGTGTGTACATGTGTCTACACATACGGCACATAGAAAATGGGGGGACAGACCAATCAGAGAGGAAAAATTCACCCCCTCCAACATGCACACACAGCAGTTAGCAGCAGTGTGCGGCCTGTCAGTCTGCTCTAACAGACATGTATGCTTTTGCACACGGCTGATGTGGGAAGGGGTGAGGGAGAGGGCTGGGGCACATTCCCCACACCCGTACACCAGGTGCCTGGGCTGGTGCTGCCAGCCAGACCATAACTAGGGCTTTTATAGTCGTTTTAGCTCAGCTTCGTTTTTCTTTCCTCAGCCCAACCCCACACCTGACAGGTTCCAGAACCTTCTGTCGGGCCACCCCTTCCAGGACGTGCAAGACATCATCATGGAAGAAGAGGCAGAGCAGCAGCGGCTGCCCACTGGAGTCTCCAACGCCCGCCATCAGGACTCACGCATGGGCCCAGCCTACCTCCCAGCGTGCCCCACTCCACGCACACGCTGCCCCCGCTCCCAGGCGCACGGCAGGGCAGGACTCACCCCTGGTGCCAACCCGGCCTGCAGCTGGCGGAGCTGCTGGCGGAGGTCGCAGCCCTGGTCGGTGAGCTCGAACAGCTTCCTGCGGAGCGCATCCTTCTCGGCCAGGCTCTGGGCAATCTCCGCCTGGGCGGCATCTCGGGCCGAGTAGGCCTGCGTGTGGGCCGGGACACAGGGAGCCGGGCATGAAGAGGCAGCCAACACTGGGCTCACCCGCAGGCACATGCCGCGGTTCACTATCGTGTCACGTGTGCACACAGAAATGAAGGGAGGCGCTACATGGGACCTCTAGTCTCAGGCGGTGAGCATGTCAGCAGGTGACAATGCAGGGAGTGGAGAGACCCCAAGTCTGGAACCAGCTGCCACAGGGCGGGGGGGGGGGGGGGGGGAGGGGGCAGTGTGGACTGCATGAGGCCCCAGCCCCCAGCCCCCGGCAGCTTCTGTTCTCCCGGCCCCGCCGCCTCTCGGGTACCTGGTCCCGCTCCTTCTGCAGCTCGGCCACCTGGCTCTGCAGGGCGGTCACCTTCTCCCTGTAGATCTCGCAGTCCACCTTGGTCTTCTGGAACTGCAGCAGGGTCTGCTCCTTCTCTTCCCAGAACTGGATGGAGGGGTGGAGCCGTGGAGGAGAGGAGGGGGAGCGTCAGGGAGAGCGAGGGGACGGGGAGAAACAGGGTGAGCTCCTGCGCGCTGAGTGTGATTTCCAGGAGCTCCGCAGAGATGCTGTGCCCACCAGCGGGCTCGGCACCTGTGGCTGTTTTGTTCATCCCATGCCAAGCAGGGCGCACAGATAACTCCCCTCACTGCTCATGCTCCTCCACCAGCCGTCTCCCCACTGTCCCCTCGCTGTCCCCTCACTGGCCTGTCTCCCCACCAGCCCCTCACCATTGGCAGCCACTCAGCAAGCCCCCGGCTCTCAGTGGGCCCCACGCACCTGCCCCTGAGCGTGCCCTATTCTCACCGCCTATGTGCCCGCCTGTTTGCTCATCGCCCACCCACAGCTGTGGCCTCTAGTCTCGGACTGTGAGTTGGCGCCAACACAGGAACGAACTAACAAGTGACCCGTTACTTAGGCAAGCTTGGTCGTAAGCTCAGCATGGACTGAAGAGCCGTCTCCCCAGCGTGAGCCGTGGTCACCTGCTTCCGCTGCCGCTCGGCCGCCACGGCGCGCTCCCTCAGCGAGTGGATGCGGTCCACCATCTCCTGCTTGCTCTCCAGGGCCTCGTCCAGGCTCTGCTCCAGGATGTCCTTCTCCGCCTGGGCACAGAGGGTCAGCCGGCCGCTCCCACACGCCTGCTCCTGGGAAGCTCGTCCCAGGAGCGGGAGCTGGAGGCTGCTGGCGGGTGGTGAGTGACATGACTGCCCCGGGGGCCGGACAGCGGCCTGGGGGAGGGAGAGCCCTTGGGCTCTGCTGGGCGGCTGGGTGGCCCGGAGGGTTCTGAAGGCCCGGCCTCTTAGGGTAGAGCCGCCTGCTTTAGGCACTTGCAGGGGAGCTTCAGAGAGGGACCCCGCACACCAGCCTCCTGGGGCTCACTCTGCAGGTCGGGGAGGGGTAGGTCCCCCTCAAGGTTGGGATCCCCCTAGGCCGTGATCCTCCCCCCCCCCGCCAAGCTGGGATGCAGGACGGCCACCCCACCTGGCTCAAAAGCAGGTACTTATTGATTCAAAGACACGGGAGAGGGGCTGTACAATTCCGGGAGCTGATGACCCCTGTGTTCAGAGTTCCCCACTCTCCCACGTAGCACATTCTGCAGGCGGACAGGTTTTCTTTCCTGTCCC